>OZ037770.1:10772462-10899962 GCA_964035545.1 Bugula neritina | reverse complement strand
TTTGAATAGTCTTGGGGAAAATGATTTTCCAGTTCCTAAGATGCAAAGTTGGTAAGTTTATATTTTAAGTTCTGCAGGTTATAATATTTATTAGTAGTATTATGATAAATGTATAGTTAAAATTTGACTTAAAAAAATCAATTAGCTATATATGCTTTAATTAAGTAATTTAATGTTAGAATAACTTATAAGATTCTAACAAAACTTTCTTTCTAAAACTATACTAACTTTATATTGGTTGAGCCTGATATTTTTAATGTTATTTTTCCTTAGTCATCAAAACCATGTTTTATTATATTTCACATGAAACATTCAATAAGCAAAAACTATGGGTTGTAAAATACTAACCTCCCTACTGGGAATCGAACCCAAGACTTCCAGCTTTCAAGCAGGCGAAATAAACATTGCACCACAGGGACCACTAGATAAACCCAACACTACATCCCATCCAGTATTTTACCTACATGTTGATAATGATTGTTTTACATATATGTGCTATAATTTTTATTGCAGTTCTATCAGTACAGCTCACTGCTCTTGCTGTATTTGGTTACCACACTGGTCTCTACAAGAGTTATGTCATGCCTGAATCTCTATCCAACATTTCACAACATGACTCTGGGACAGCCACCTCTACCTTCCATTGTGCCTATGGCTGTACTCAAAGAGAAGAATGCAATGAGTTCACATATCATCGTTTAACCAAAATATGCTCCTATGAAAGTTGTGTTAACCCTAATCTGTATCCTGAAGGACAAGGTGGTGATTTTGATTTTTACATCAGAGATGATGTTGAAGACCGCTTTAGTAAATTACTGGCTAGAGGTGAGTTAATTTTTTTACATTTACTTAAACTATGCTTTCTTTGAGGGTATTTTGATGTTTTTGCATAACCTGTCTAAGTGTGAGTTTTAGACATCTTGGCACAAAAGTTATAATTGGAAACAATCTCCAAATCAAAAGTATATAACATATAATCAGATAGTGTATTTGAAGCTAAAAGCTAGTCTATGCTTTTAAATAACGGCAGAATTTTTTACTTACCCATTACGTTTTTAACTTTTCTAGATAAACTGGCAAGACTGTCATCGCTTTATGTTCATCCGAATAAGAAGTTCTCCTTTGAAGCAAAGTTTGCGGTGGATGGAGATTATGAGCCATCAAATGATGCCGACTCATTGGTACACAGTAAACAAGAGATTAGACCATGGTGGAGAGTAGACCTGGGAGATGTACGCTGTGTCTGGGCTGTTAACATACTGAATAGATTTAAAGGTGAGTCAGCCAAGTTGAGTTGAAGACAATTACTGCTTTATAAATTATTATTATTTATTTGTTTATAATCTTATAGCACTTGCTTCCAGTTAAAACATGCATTCCTATAATCAGTTGTTAAGCTTTTAATTTATTTGTAATTCTATATCAAGTTTTTTTTATTATATAAGTTGTATTATTATGAATTATCGAATCAAATAGAAAACAAGCCAAACTGTAATTTAAGAATCCAAGCCATCTGTAATATTTAAACATTTAATTAATTTATTTTTGACCGTGCAGCAAGACTGTCTTGTCCTTATTTTAGTATATATAAATTACTTGTTGAAGGTTATTTTTGTAATGTATTTTATTTTCTGGCCAGCCCAAATTGATAGCTATATGCAAATAACACATTTACTATTGCAAAAATTTTATTTGGAAGTAACAATATTTTACAAATAAAGAAATATTTTATATATTTTGTGTTAAGTAATATGCGGAATTCTTTTATTACCGTAAAAGCGACACTAAATAAATTATTAACATAACATCTAACTTGGTACCGAATCTATTTAAATCATGCAAAGCAATGCTTGCAAAAATAAATGGTAAATTATGCAAAACACACTATAATACCCTCTATAAAAATATGATTTTTTTCAGAAACACGTTTTAGCAGAAGATCAATCAACACAGAAGTTACAGTTGCTATGGTAGAGGAAGATATAGAGTTTACTGGATCTAACAGAGAAGTTCTGTGTAAATATGTTGATGGTTATCTCAACCAATACTACAATCTGATTACATGTGATCAACCAATCAGTGGCCGCTTTGTTCAGATTTTGTTCAATGCAGAAACAATCCTTAATCTGCATGAGATTGAAGTTCATGGCTATTAGGAACTGGAAGTTGATGAATTCTTATAATGAATACTGTCATGTTGTACTACAAGTGCTAGTGTAGTTGTCTTTATCTTTTCATAACATATATTATTTATGTAGTCATGCCCAATACTGAGGAGGGTTTAAACAGCTTAAAAAAGGCTAGCTTCTAGTATATAATGCAGACTTTGATTAAAATTCATTATTAGTATAAACATGAATTATTTGGACAAAATTTAGCACAAAGCACCTTAAAAAGACATACATTTAAGTTTGTTTTTGGGTTTGGCATGAGCACACGTTTTGGTCAACAAGGTTACAGTATACCTAACTTATAATATATCGTAATTGATTTATTTTGAAAGTTCCACTGTTGCCTCAATCATCTGGACTGCTATTTTATGATGTATATTGTAAAACTTCCTAAACCAATTGGTATTATGTTAAATCTAAAATGAATCGAATATTATTCTGTATGTTATCCTATAAATTATATATGTTGTAAATGTTGCATAACAAATAAAGTTCCCTGAACATCAGCTTAACGAAAACTTGTTGAAAACTTAAAATTACTTTGGTAGAGAGCCTCATATCATACAGCCTGATTGATAGAATTATAGAACTACACTTCAAAGTTTCTGAATAAAAATGCAAAATAAAAAACAATAATATACATCACATTGAAATTTACTTTTTTAATTATTGTAACCTAAGATTATATTTATACATGCATTAGATTTAAAGCCAGCATGAAAGTTTAAGATCAAACATTTAATATTTCAATTGCTGTAAAAATATATCAAACATTTTTTTATTTTAAACTAATTTTAGTCATTAAATAAATAAATTGAAAACCTTTGAAGAGTGAATTTTGGGCATCTGTAATACATCGCTGTTGTTTGGTTGCATTCAACACATTCATGCGTGTCATATTTGTGCAATATGCACGGCAGCTTATTTTGCTCATTATATAAATCTTATCTGAAATGAAATAAACATTAAAATTCCAAACCAATTACATACAATGCTTCTTGAAGCTATAAACACTTTTGTCTGCAAAAATCAATGTATTTATTTTAGTTAATTAAAAGCAGATGATTTTGAAAATCATACTATTATGTAACTCAAACAACAAGCTATACATTTATTGGTTTGTACGTATATTGTTCCTTGGAATCAGATAATGAGAAAAGTAAAATTCAGCATTGTTTCTGTTAAACTTTTGGGTGTGAGTTCACAAAAGTATTTGTTGATATTACAAAAATTATAGCTCTAATTACATGGCTTCTTTATCAGCAATACAAATTTTAGCCCACAAGGCAGGAGAAATTAAGCAAACCCTTCTCAGACTATATAAGTTTATTAGTTATATGAATAAAATAAAGAAAGTTTTAATTGCAATACTACATTCGTTGATAAAATTTTTAAAGTAATTATTATTATGACAAAAAAAATATGTTTAGGAAATAAATTATTTTATATAATGTTAATAAATACTCGCAGCGCCATATAGCCTATTTTTCTTTATATAGTTTAGGCTTTTAAGTTTTTAATTACAATAAATGTTTATTATATTATATGCAGTGATAATCTATAAGAGTTTTAATTTGTGCAATGAGAAAATTTTTGGGTAAAATGCAATTTACTTAATTAAAAGAAAATCATAGATAAATTAAAAGATTGAAGCAGGCAAGATAGCATGAATAGTTATAATTTATGCTCTATACATTTTGAGCTAATCAGTTATGTAAAATCGTTTAAATAAATTGTGCTATACACCCCTTGGTATTAAAAAATTAAAAAATTAAATTGATATAGTAGGAAAATTTTACAATTATGCAAATATAAATGTGTAACCATAAAAGTATTTATTTTATGCAGCATTTTGTCAAAGGTTAAGCAGATTTGAACAGGTTATGTATTTGAAATGCATGTTTAGTATATTCGTTCAAAACGCATTTATTTGTATTCATGTTACAAACAGGTAAAACATTGATTTTATTTTTATAGCCTTTGAAATAAAAGTTGTTTGCAAATGCAATCTTTAAGTAAAGTTCATTATTTTAGATTAAAGAACATGATCAATCACTAGTTTTGTTTGGCATATACATGTGTTTTTGTTTAATTTCTGATTACTTCTACAAGTATAACTTATTTTTTCAAAATGAAATAAAAGCAATTAGTATTATTAGTTTGCACAACTCATGAAATAAAGGTTCTTGACCGTACCATAATCAATATCTTTATACCATTTACTGTACTTCTGAAGGATCACTAGAAATGCTATTATAATTTTAATAAATTTTTGCATCGGTGATAACAACATGTTTTCTTCAACTGAAACATAATTCTTGAAAGTTTGCTACAAAATTGTTTCTCTGCTACAGGTATATTAGATATTTGTGAGATGATGGTTGGCAGCTTTCTGAGTTGCAAATTGTGTAAGTTAAATTATTATATTATACTATATTGTATTATATTATACTATATTATATTATATTATACTATATTATATTATATTATATTATACTATATTATATATATATATATATATATATTATATACCTGCATGTGAAAATTTCTAAAACAGGTTTTTGCTATAGTATAGTTTCCTATATAATATATACGTATTACTCTGAGGTAAAATAAAGCAAAATTTGACTGAGTATGTAGTAGAACTTGTAGATGCTGGCAAAGTGGTAACTATACAGGCATGAATTGTTTAAGGAAGTTTATAATTTCAAGGTCTCACAAGTTTATTGTCTGATGTCTTGTTTTTCCTTCAACCATGCATGTAAAAGGCCACAAATGTAAAAGATTTCTTTTTACCTAAATTTATTTCCTAACTATCTATGCTCTATTATGATTGTCGTTGATCTTCTTTGCAGTGTTGATGGCACCGCTCACAGCTCTTGCTGTAATTCGCTACCAGACTGTCCTCTACAAGAGTTATGTCATGCCAGAATCTCTGTCCAACATTTCTCAACATGACTCTGGGACAGCCATCTCCACCAGCTACTGTGGTTTCGATTGTAGCAGAAAGGAAGAATGCAATGGATTCACATTTGATTGGCTCACTAAGAAGTGCTCTGTTAAAACATGTGTTAACCCTAATCTGTATTCTGAAGGACAGGGAGATGGTTTTGATTTCTACATTCGAGCAGATGTTGGAAAAGATTTTAGTAAATTACTAGCTAGGAGTGAGTATTTTGGCTAGTTAAATTTACACTAATTTATATTATTTTGAAATAAATTTCATTGTTTTTGTTTTAAAATTAAATAAAAACGCGCAGTTTTTAATTCATCTAATTACCAAATTGTCAAGTTTTCTTGAATGAAGTCTTATATACTTTTTTAATGCTTTACACTCTGACTTTAGCTTTAAATTTATTTACCATTGAGTTTTATTTCTATTTTGAATTTTAATAAAATTGATTTAACAAAACATCTTTTTTCAGGTAAATCAGCAAAGCTCTCATCTGTCCGAATTAGTCCTCAAGCGCAAATCTCCCATGAAGCTGGCATGGCTGTAGATGGGATTTATGAACCAACCGACGGACCCCACAGCTCAATGGCACACAGCAACTATGAGACTAGACCATGGTGGAGAGTAGACCTGGGAGATGTACACTGTGTCTGGGCTGTGAACATACTGAACAGATATAATGGTAATGCAAAGCTTTAAAATTGTTTTGCTAAAAATTTCACTCATGCAATTATAGCTTTTTAAATTATTGTAAAGTTGACCTAAATATAATGAGGGAATATCTTTATTACATATAATTTACTAATCATCTTTTTAGGCAGCCATTTTAGTTTTTCTATAAGCTTGAGTTTTTTTTACAATCACCATAGATGTGAATTCTATTAATTATTGTAATATTTAATTTGAATGAAGCATTTTTGTGCACATAAGTTTATAAAAATATTTAGCTAGTATTACTTTATGAAAGTTGAAAGATATTATTACAAAGTCTATTTACAAATTTACTTTCATAATTTAACACAGCGTCTTTCTGAAATTTATAAAGCCTACTATTATTTCAAGTGCTTATTTGTATGCATGCTATATAATATGCATGGTATAGATGTTTAACTAATTAACCATGTATAGTATTGAAGATTTTCAACATGCATGTTATAATCAAACATTAAGCTACATTAACATACATGTATATATATACATGTATGTTAAAAACATATAATAATAAAAGATATTCATTATTTTAAAAATTATCTTTTTCGTTTTTAAAATCGACAAAATTTGTTGTCTTTTAGTTCTTAACGAAATACTTATTTATAGATTGACTAATCTTGGTGAGGATGACATATTATTTACAAAATAAATAATATAATTTTTTTTATATGAATGTATTTTTAGGAATTGACCAGAGTCAAAGATCAATCAACACAGAAGTAACAGTTGCTATGGTAGAGGAAGATATTGAGTTTACTGGATCTAACAGAAATGTTCTGTGTAAATATGTTGATGGTTATCTCAACCAATACTACACTCTGATTACATGTGATCAACCAATCAGTGGCCACTTTGTTCAGATTCTATTCAATGCCAGAACTACACTTAATCTGAATGAGATTGAAGTTCATGGGTATTGAAAATAAAAAGCTTCAATAGCGTTGCTTTTGAAATAGTCTGATTAACCCTATTGTAACTCTTATAACAACTGTAACTGTGTTCCTTTTTGAATTGGAAAAAAGTTGGACATTAAATAGCTTAAAGCAGCACTGAGTTGGTGGTCACCCAGTACATTTTTGGAGTCACAAATTTGCAGTTGAGAGCTTTGAATTCAAATAAAAAATTTTATGCTGTACTCAGTCAGTGCTGCTTCTAGCAATAATAAAAAATGCAGTCATTTATTATTGTATTTGAAAAGTCAGAACAATTATTTTTAAAAATTATTGAAAGCAGAAATAAGAAAAAATTTATCTGGATTCAACGCTTGTCTAAACCTCAATACTGATCACATTAATTACCCATGTGATAAAGTGAGTCTAATAAATGTAGTTGCAGTCATACTTGTAACTCTGTTATAATTAGTGTGCAGGTCAAATATTATAGTTGCTCAATATCAGTTGACAGATATATTATAGGATATATTGTACGTATGCTAATTGGTTATAATTGTTGGTATATCTCCTGATGTGAAATGACAAAAGTTTAAACTATTCCAAGGAGCAAGTTAGACGTAATCAAGTTAAAGGATTGTGAAGTTTTATGTTCCAGCTATTATAGCCTTTGTCTTTGTCAGTATTTATTAGTTTAATTTAAGATACAAGTTTTGAATTATTCTCATCAATTTGTGAAGCATTTAGCGTAGGGCCACAAGGTGCGGGGATTCCCTCGCAAATCTAAATTACGAAAAACCATCCCGGGAGCGACCTAGTTGCCACACACAGTCTGTGTGTTGGGAGTGTGGAAATTTATTAGCTAATGATATTGGAGTTTACCTTTACTGCTGGTCTAGAGACGGTTGTTTTTTACCTTGTCATTTGCAAAGTGACTTTGATATTGGAAATGCAAACTTTATGAAACTGTTTTAATTCAGCTCGCTAAAAACAAAAACTTGAATTGAAATTTAAAAAGAGTGTTGGCTAACCATTAACCAGCCAATTAGCTCAAACTCGCAGGAGGTTTCTGCACTTGAAGCTCAGCATATTATCTGCATGAAACCCACACACCACATCCCCCCCACACACCACATCCTCCCCACACACCACATCCATCCCACTTTTGGGCTAAACAGATTTTCTCACACGCTCTGGGCAAGTAAATCGGCGGTTAAATTGCACCATGAGGCCCTAAACTTACAGGCAATGAAGTCTGTTAGCTGTTTTCATACTGTTTGTTTGAAGAGACATGAGAGCTGAGTTTTGACACTCTATGAATGTTTACTGTCGTTTTATCGTATCATTTTAATCATATGTATCCAATTTATTGTATTTTCTATTAGTCAAAATATAGATATTGTTGTTGTATAGAAAATGACTTATTATATACTGGCCAAAAGCTATACTATATAAAGCTGCAGTCAATAATAACAACAGTGCAACTTCAAAGGCCTCTATTTTGGTTCAACTAAAAGCTGTTCAAAGTTGTATGATATAACATACCAAGCAATTTAGAAACATTAATAAATTAACTCCCATCTGAAAGAAATATAATTGGAAGCCAAAATAACATATTTTCTTAGTTCAAAAATAAATAAAAGCTTTCACTATATGCTCAGCAATGACAATAAGTGATTGAGCTTTTCAACTGTACGGTCACAAACTGAAGCTGCTAGCATTTTGCAAGCCTTGCGACTCCTAGGTGACCCCTAGAGTCACTTGAGCACTCTGATTTGAGCTTACACACCTTTTAAATATGCTTTAGTAAAACTATAATTTTCTACTATTGTGTAGGTGTGGGCCATGAGGCTTTGCTCAGTGCTGATGAGGGGAAAAATCCCAAATCAGATGCTGCATACAAATTGAGGTATATATAATACTATAATATTATATATAATGTAAATTCTATTGCTTTCATCATGAGTTCCATTGTAAAAGTGGCTGCCTAAGTTTCCTCACCGTGTCCAAAGCAGGTTTTTATAGCAGTTGTCAAACTCTAAAATTTCAATATTGAGTAGATGACTCCAATTTATTGAAACAACCTGATTTGTATATTATCATTATTATTAGTCATATAGTTTGATTGAAACTCTATATTCACCTGCATAACAACCAAGCAGACATGCATATGGGAATATAAAATCATAAAAGTGTATTGACATTTGACAAGACAATAGTACAGCACTTTACTAAGCTGATTAACTTACAAACCAAATATCTCCATAATGAAATACTTGAGGTTTAAAAAACATTTAGTAGCATTTCAATTAAATAATAATAAAACCTTATAAACAAAACATGAATCAGTAGCTATGATAGACTTGCAAACAAAAAGTGTTAATAAAATACTTCAAAACTGTTCGCCAAGTTTTTTCCATGGATTTAAATCTAACTAAGTGAAGTTGGAAAAAAACCAGTTTCAAAATCTTTTAATTGTATATAGTTAATTTTCTAACAATGTCATTGCATAAAACAATAAATAAAAAACTTAGTAATAGGCTAGGTTTTGGTATCTTTGAAGAATATTTTGGTAAATGTCAGAACTGTCAGAATCACGAGTACCATAGCAGATATCAACCTCTTGTCAATATACTGAGATAAATGCTGGAACATTTCTATCGACTTGGAAATAATTAATGCTATTTTGTCATTGTCAGTGGCTTTGCTTCTCTGTTTGTTATTTACTTGGTTGTCATAGTACTCAATGACTCCTTTCTACAAATAGAAGACAACTCTTTGTAAACAGGAATAAAATGTTCTAAAAAGTATGTTCCAAAACTTCATACCAGTGCTTACTTAAATGTAGTGAGACTAAAACTGCTGCCAGGCATAGAAAAAACATTGAAATATTAAAACCAAGGTTATATAGACTAAATGGGAGCAGCCATGGTCTAGGGGTTAAAGCGTTTGCTTAGTGAACACAAAGTCTTGGTTTCGAACCCCGACAAAGGCCATATTGGTGATGTTAGGAAGAGCATCCAGTCATAATTGCTCCTGTGCCTCATTTGAAGAAGCCCTTAGCCCGTTCTAACAAAAACCCTGTCCAACAGGGGTTTCTCACAGGGATATTGACTATAAACTTGCTGGGTTTTTTTATATGGACTAAATATTAATTCAGTTCTAAAAACAATATTTTGATTAATATTGTGACATACAGTATGCTAGATTAAAGTATCTCTGCAAAATTTACCCAGCCATTGACCTCTTTTAGGTAAGTGTTGAGTAAAGGATGAGAGCAGCTTTCTTCGAAGCAATCAAGTATGACAGGTAAGAAGTCAGTGTGACCTTGTGTCACGCAGTCATCTGCTAAAGCTCCACATACTGTGAATATCGATATCAGTTTTCCTGTGACCAAATTAAACAAAATATGAGTTTAACAAGTCTAAAGGATTGGTTGCTATAAATGTTATAAATGCTAAAAATATGATACTTACAAACATGTTGCATCATTGAAAAATATAGCGGCAGTAAATTTGACAAAACCCCAAACAGCATTTGCTCATATCACACAAAAGGACGAGAAAGTAGCTATAGAGAAAATAATTATTGCATAATATGTAGGTTATTACATACAATTGCAGCTGCTCATCTCATTTTAAAATGTAATGTTTAGCCAAACTCATTCACGGGCTTTCCATGTACCGATCTCAGATCGATCTCGCTAAGATCGATTTGAGAAATGTGCTCAGATCGATCGTTTTTCCATGAGAGTGTTAGATCGATCTCACAAAGTTGCCTCCTCTTAAGTGAAGGATACTTTAAAAGTATAATTTGTTCACCTATTTGAGTGATTAAAGCTACTACTGTTGAAAACAAGACGGTTGTAGTCTAAAATTTAATCCCAGCTATAAACTATACGCAGCAAAGCTTTCAGTGTATGGTAATTTGGCCAATTTAAAATAATTATTTTTAATTTTTTAGCTTGACAGCTTTTATAAAATTAATGGCTGTCTTGCAGATTATATTAATAAACTTACAGGAATGTTAGGCTTGAAATTACAAAGAAAATAGCTAATGAAACTAAGTTTTAATAGTCATTTAAATTCAATTTAAATTCTCCCATTTTTTTTTACCTCCTACTGCATATAATTGAGTTTTCTTAATCATTGTATTGAAAGTCAAAGTTTTGGCATCTAAAAAGGTGGCTATCATATTTATTTAATACTTTGCTTAGTAATTATCAACAAGTTATCATTTTTATTAGCAGACAACATTGTAGCGCGCAGTCTTTTTCTCCTTCTCAGATCGATCTGGCGTCTTTCCATGGTCTTATTGACATGAGATCGATCTGAGTTCGAGCTCTACAGACTGACCAGCTCAGATCGACGGAGATCGATCTTTGGCGTCTTTCCATGGATCGATCTCACTAAGATCGATCTGAGATCGATCCATGGAAAGCCGGTGATTGTATCATAATACTAAACACATATTTTCTGATACTAGAGGTCAAAGGTTGTGATTAAATACTAAAACAACTGTGTTACGTTATTGACTCTTTGGGTGCTTCAATAAAATCAGCCTATCATGTAATAAATTAAATTTCATCTGTCCCAAATATAATGTATGAATGCTAGTAAAACTATTAATTCAAATCATGCCTTTGCTATATTAAAACTGTTTTATTGTTTTATTAAATATCCCAAGCACCAATGGAAAAAATAAACTCTTATTAAACATTTGAAGACACACAGTAAAGCAATATATGAGAAGATAATTTCACATAATATTAATTGATAAACATATTGCTCCTAATTCACAGTGCTCTGGTTATAAAGGCCAGTATGGCTCTTTTGCAACACATTCTGTTAGTGCAAATAAATATAAACCCAAGTAATGAAAATGCATCTACAAACTACTTATACTTAACTTGTCAACCTTATTCTCATTAACTTTCAACCATATTTGTTTTCCATAGCATTAGCCCCTGTTTTGAACTGTGTTATGTTAGCTTACACATCTTGTAAACTAATCAGTTTTTAACTAGCCATATAAATACTTGTAAGCTGCACATCATGCTTTGTTCTAGACTTGGTCTAGCCATGGTAGGTCAAGTGCTAGAGCCATGACTAGTGCAGCCGTTTTATAGAACTAGTAGAGCCAATCAAGTAATACAGTTATTCTTAATAATTACTAATATTTTTACATTTTAATATAATATGAAATCTTAATTGTTTGACAATAACTTGGTGACTTATTATATAAGACATCTTTGCATATTTTTACTAACATGTTGTTTTATACATTACTACTATAGTTTTCACGTTGCCTTATGGCATCAGTCGAGACTTACGGCTCCAATAAAGTACAATCAACACCAAAACCTATAAACGGCCGCTACACTGGTCAAGTCCAATGAGACTCTAAATATATATATATATAGAGGTTCTTTGATTCTTGGTTATTTGAAGCATTGCCTGGCTTCAAAATTTAACCATCTATATTAGCCAAAGTTCAAAAATAAAACAATGAATTTCTTTCAAAACCAAAGAGTGCTGACATAATTATAATTAGCCTGAATACCTATAAGAACTAGCATCGCTTCTGTTAGACCCACCCCAATTGACTCCTGTTTTGAGTAACTCTTTGGTGATATTCTCGTAAGACCATCTGACTTGGTCATCCGAAGACATGGTGACTTTTAGTGTGGCAGAGCAAGACTTGTAGACACTGGGGTGCAGGTGCTCCATGGTCTGCAGGATCTCCAGCATTCTTCCTGCGTAGACATCATTGACTTCACACCCAGACTTGGTGTAAAACAGAGATCTGTAGAGTAGAATAATGACTTTCTGTAAAAAAGACACACCTTTTTGTAGCTCTCATAAATTATAAGACTATGAGAAATTTTTGAGCAGGTAAGGCATGGTATATATATTTGCTTAATACAGATGGCATTTATTATTTCACAGTGTCCCTGCAGCTTCCTGAAACCATATATATATATATATATATATATATATATATGATATAGAAAGGACATACTTATCCCAATGTTCAGCTGATCATAGCCATTAAGTTTTGGGAAATATTTTTCTCAAACGATACTGATCAACGATTGATAACTACAATTTGATTTAAGAAAACTGAGCACCTAATACTGCCAAAATAAAATTACTTGAAAGTTTTAACGATGAGTTCGCCATATTTGACCTCTCAAACTGCTAATTATCAAAATGTTGCCAATATTTTAGCTGTATAGTTTATGGCCGGTATATTAAAAAAACTCACGCAAGTTTATAGTCGCTATCCCTGTGAGAAACCTTTGGTAGAAAGGGTTTTTGTTAAAGAGGGCTAAGGACTTATTTAAATGAGGCACAGTAGCAATTATGACTGGATGCTCTTCCTAACATCACCAATGGACTTTGTCTGGGCTCAAACCTATATGACCTCCCGTTTACTTAGCAAAGCTCGGTTTATTGTATATTAGACATCAATCATTAACACATCACATTACAAGCATATAATAGCAATATAACTGCATGTGGTACACTGTAAATTAGTTGTAAAATAGTGTATGAGCGAACAATCGTCTGATTTTATGTCGTATTTGCTTGATCTTATGTGGTATTTATGTTGTTAAGGAGCATGCACTATACTGATATTTGAACACTGATATACGTTTGATAATGTTTGAGTTATTGTACCTTGTTTGTTACAAGATACAGCCTAAGTAAACACCATGATGGAAAGTTCATCTCTTTAGAGTCTGGATTGCCTTTAATAACTATTATCAGTTATCTTATCAAGTGCATATATAGCGGCTCTCAATTTGATTTATCAAATGTATATTATTATTAATCATTTCTTAGCCACTGCATTTGCTTATTTAGTATAAAATTTGTCATTATGTCAAGCTAATTGGTTATGCATTGCTTGTTGGAAGGGTGCTCATAGCCTATATCTGCTGTAGTAAACATATTCCCAGATTAGGCTAGTAAAAAAAGTAGGAAACCACAGAAATTCTGCAGAAGTCTGGAAGCAGGTTATAAATAGCCAGTGTGATTGTGATTTCTCTAAAAATAGATTTGAATAAATATTAAGCAAAGATTAGAATCTTAAGCCTACTATACGTAATGTTGCTAAACTGAGAGCATAATTTATGCAGCATGTAGAAATACTTCACAATTCAACTTGTTTAGACACCCATCAATCATTAAGATATTATTTAGCAGTCAAAGTTGTTGATTATTTTTATACTAATTTTACTGCCCTGGAGATCACGGCTTATTTCACAACTAGTTCCAGTTAGTACTAGTAATTATCTTGTAATCTCTTTTAAAGGCATACAGCAATAACAGTTAGCGTTTTTTACCCACATTCTAACTTATGGATCTACTATAATAAGATTTAGTTTTTCACACAACACAAGCTGGATTCACTTTACACCAACTTCATAACTTCATAATTTATATAGACAACTTATTACTATTATTAAGTATCGAATTTTCTCCTTTTTCTCTCCTACTTAATGGGAATTGCAAAAAAAGACAGCTTATAATTTTTCTTTTCAAAGCTAATAAGTATAATAAATATGTTGCCAAGGACTAAATATAGATACACACATGCATAATATAAGCTAGTTGTGGGAGAACAACCTAATTCCTAATTGGGCATTTTACTAATAGAGAGGGTGGCAATAGAATGTCTCACAGTTGGATTACACTTTCCCAGGCTATTCCCTATGAAAACATGTCATGTCAGTAGTATGTAAATATTTGTAGAAATTTGACAGCAAAGGAAAAGTTATAGTCCAAAGATCAATGCTGTGAGGTAGGAGGAGGGGTTAAAGAATTTATGACCTCCCCCCAACCATGCTTACAAAGACCTATAGAACCTCTAATGCATAATATCAAATACTGTTCACATAGATTGCTATTAAAGAATGCAGCACCAGTTTCAAGCTACATTCAACAAGCAAAAGACAAAGTTTAAATATGCCAGTCCACTTTGTATCAACTTTAGATGTAGAAGCAGGTGCAGTAATGGAGAAATTGAGTAGAGCCTGTGTTCTAAATTATAAATGTAGCAAAAAAGTTATGTTATTACGAGAAATTAAACTGCAGCCCAAACCAAAATATATAAAGAAAACTAAAAACTTTAGCTATTGAAATTTCTTCACTATTGCACTTGAATGTATAGGCTAACTTCAAGAAACATTCTATAAAAGTATCTTTGCCAGAAAATGACTCACTTGAGTCTCTTCACCTGAGCTCCAGCCTTTAGACTTCGTTGTACAACATAGTGCTGGCAGAACACCCGTCCCTGAGGTGCTAGGCTCCACTCTCCTGTAGAACTCATGCTTTATTTTTACTACACACAAGCCATCATTGTGTCTCTATATTAGGAATATAATATATAATATAGAAACAGTTCAGTATGAAATTAGATATTTGGCACATTACAAGCTTACTATAAAAATATAAAGTTGTACTTTAAAACTTTTCATTTCCATTTTCTGCTCTATAATATGATTCATTATTTACCAAATTTTAAGATAACGCATCTCTTATAGAAAACAGTTTGAATAATTTGTTAGAGTACTTTAATCCATCAAGCATTATAGTCTCCACAATAAAAACATCAAATATATGACAACCCAAGGTTTTCCACTTCTTTCAAATGGCTTTACACCATACAACTCTGTGTGCCAAAGCAAGAAACACGGCTGTTGTCATCTTACTGTGTTATAGTAAACAGTTGGCTCTGTTTATGAATACAGTAGCCATGAGATTTTAAGAACTTAAGAATATATATGACTCTAGTAAACAAAAACAAACTAGAACATCTACTTGAACAATCAAATAGAATAATTTAATCATCCAAATATAAAAGTTGGTTGTAAAAGTTGGGCAGCTTTCAGAACTTCTTTGTGTACAACTTAGTCAACCAGAAACTAGAGTATTTGTGCTTTAAAATTGCCTAGGATTGTTTGTGACATTCAACTAGAATATTCCATGACCATATGACCTAAAACTTTTGTTTTCAATAGCCAACAATCAAGGACCATCTATTATTCTGTTACAAGTATTTGTTAGAAGCATTAAAATTGAATATGCATTATTGTGGTTAGAAGTATCAGCTACAGTAGTAATAACCATTGTTGATAGAAGACTTGCACGAAATTTCCTATTAGCAGCCCTGAGTTGAAAGTGATTTAAGGCAGTAATTTGTGGGTCTCAAGTTTAAAGTTGGGGGCTCAAAGTTCCAACCTACACTTCCAACCCCAAACTTGAGAATCACAAGCTGCTGCACTTAGTCACCCTCAACCCGGGGCTCCTTATAACAAATGCATGTGGTTGTCAAAGCTTGTATAACTTGGTGACTTGCATACATGACACTAATGCAGTAGCTAGTTGCTAGTTATGATGCTGTGTTACCAGAATTTCACTAGTTACCATAAAGCATTAACTCTACTCAATATGACTGAGCACATTAAATTAAATAAAGTGGAAGTCACACCTAAATCAATTCATCATCAGCAAGGTTACTGTTTCCATATCTATACGCTGCAGACGTAGCTGTTTGACACTTTGAAAACAAAAACAAAATAGCTTTATTAACACTTAGTTCCTTTACATTATTTCTACTCTAAACATTTAATATTTAATATGTTAAGTAGATAACACACATAATGCTGTGTATGATCTCACTGTATAGGCACATTGCTTCCTTATTATTAATGGATGGTGCCATGTTATTTGTTCTAGTAGAAGAAATATTGCCTTTAGTGATAGTATATCTTGCTCTACTTCTAGCAACCAATGACTTATCAAATAATAGGCAGTGTAAAAATATTTTTACACCTCTTATGTCAATTCCAAACTCTCCATTAATTTAGAACAATAATCGGTACTATCATTATCAGTATCATGATAATTTATGTAAATAAAAGGCTTGTTTTCAGTAAAGCTAAAAACATTACTAACAGATTATTTGCAACAAAAATACTATACATATAATATGCAACAAAAATACTATACATATAATATGCAACACAATATTATACCAAAATAACATTTAAACTTACATATAGAAGCTATAAGAAAGTTCATACCTTCTTGTTTACAGGATATGTGTAGCACCCTACCCATGCTTTATGGAGTATGAATCATAAGTCCATAATAACTGAGATATAAATAGTCTATAGGCCCTACTAGTAATTATTACCCCATAGTAATCCACTTATGCTGTGGTAAGTACAGTGATAACATATGCATAGATTTAAGTGCTGCTAAATGTATAAATGTATGTTTTATGGCAGCAATATTTTATAATCATATAAACCACAATATCTATAGGTAAATGCATTAATCTGCCATGTAAGTGCAAGTTGAATCATAATAAAGAAAGTTATGATAATGGAAAGCAACTTGAGTTTCAAATGGATTTGTACATCACTACAAATATATACAGTACCTATAGTACAATACCTACCCACCTTTACATCACCTGAAAAAAATATCTCGTGCGGAGAATTATAAATTCACTAGTTACTTCTGTTGTAAATAGCTAAAGATTAGTGATATATATATAGTAGTAATAGACTTCACCCCAGCAGTGATGTAAGTTAGTGAGAGCTGCGAGCTATTAAAACTGGCTGTTTTTGATTAATTAACAAGGCATGCTTATACAAATGTTGATAACTTCCAGCAGTTACTGTGATTGGTGCACCGCCTACAACAGTTACTGTGATTGGTGCACCACCTACAACAGTTACTTTGATTGGTGCACGCCTAGCATTGCTTAGCAACTGAATAACGAAATGTGGTATATAATATAGTATAAGTTACAAAACACAGAAGACAACTTGTATATAATATTGTAAGACTATATTAGTACATATTATACTTAGCAGTAATATTTACTGTATAGTAATGTATGATGCAGGTACAAATTTTAGTGATAAATAATTGTGGTTATATACATTCATTATAGGTGACAAATAACACTAACATAATTATTTGCAGTGATATATAAATTGATTATGCTATATTGTTTAACGGTATTATATAACATAGAAATTATTGCTAATTTTTTATAAACTGTGCTTACAAAGCATGTTGTTACTTTTACAGTTTCCATGTGATTATATAATTACACAATGGGAGCATGTTGTTATAATAGTGCATATCCGCCTGCTATATATATGGACTTGTGTCAAAGTTGACAAGTGTCTTGTTTGGCTCATGGCAAGGTTAGCAGGTGTCTGACATAGCACCTGCTAAGCTTAGCCTGCAGTGCTTCCCTGCTTTCCGGCCTGTATTCATAATATTATGTCAAAGCAGATCTGCATATACATATTAAAAAGACAAGCCAAAAGTAGGGAAGTGCAGTGTTGAGATTACCCAGAAGTTCCTGTGGTGTAAAGTCAGAGGTCTGTGGTTCGAAACCCGATAGGAACAGTTATTTTACAGGAAAAACTGCAGCCTAAGGTAGACAAGGTGCTATATACTTTATTATACCTGCCATCAATCCTATAAGTTAATACATACCATGCATATTACTACTTACTAGTGCTTTTTTATTATATATCATCGTTCAGCCTGTAATTACAATTTTCTAATACATAATTTTGGTCACACGGAAACTTCATGTGTGCTACATGGAAACTTTAGTAACAACGAAAGAGGTACTGAAGTGTGAACTGGCTTACAGTTATAACACATATTATGTGCAGAAAAACCCACACACAAAAATTTTATAATAAATATTTCTTTTTATAGGCTGAGAAACTATACCACAAGAGAATTAGTTTTGGTTTAGTCATAGCTGCATGCTTTTGCTTTACTTGTTTTTTGTTAAAGGGCACTCAACTTTATATAATTTGCAAATGTTTTTTGTAGACTCGCTATAGGTGGCTGTCACATAATCTAAAACAACATTCAGATACTGCAGGTAAAATGTAAACTTGTTATATAGATACAAAATTAGTTAGTATATTTTTAGTAGAACTAACAATTTAATATGCGTAATGACATTATGAAGGGTTGAATAGATGTATACAGTATATTATTACTCTTAGATACAAAAATCATCAGGGACAACATAACATAGACATATAGGGACATTAATCTAGAAGTTTTAATACCATATAGATATCTTTTAATAATAAATATACCAATATTAATTATACATAATATTACCTATACCTAATGTTATTTTTAAACAATTCCTCAGGTATAGAACAAAATAGAAATAGACTATGTTTCTAGTGATTCACCATCTAAAACCTGTTCTTTGCAAATAAACAGTTTAACCTTATTAACCTGCCATGCTATAAACTGTATATCTGGCACTCAATTAAGTAGCACTAACATATATTGTTATTATTATGTAATATGCTGTACTCAAAAATATTTTTTCTGTTATACAAACATAAAATTGAGTTACTAGTGCTTAATAAATAACTGAGCCAACTTTTTAATTTGTTTCTTCACCCTGCAGAAAAGTAATGAACTTTTTACAACCTTTTTTATTTTAAATGTAACACTCCTTTTGCTCTTGCTGAGGTCAAAACAAAAAGTGAAATATTGTAATTATGGTACAAGAAAGACTATATGGAGTTTGTCCAAAAATCACAACAATTACAATGTTTACTTAGTAAACGATATACAGCCACTTGCACAAATTCAATGTACATAGGCATGTGTGTGCATGCTAGTTGCTATTAGATGCCGTGAATTGAATTCTACAGATTTTTTGATTATGCAGCAGAATGAAATGTTTACGCTCATTGATGTAACTAGCATATTATTTAGAATATTATTTCTTTTAATTAGCTGATAGTGGAGCTAATTTATATGCAAAGTTTCCTAGAAAAATCTCAGCAAGGACTAATATAAAATTACAATTAGCTAATTACATAGTGATTGCATCGAAGAAATATACAGCAAAGTAGTTTCAGCTTTGCAAGTGTGTACTGACCTTTCATGCATTGTTTCATATCTATTTCATGGAAAAATTAATTTCTCAGTAATAAAAAGCAATATTTATATCAACTACTGCTAGTTGTGGTATGCAATACATATAATTATAAAATACTAAAATATTTATATAGTAATTAGCTTTATTACAGCAATAGGTTTTGATAGTTAAGAATTCCCATGATGTGCTTCCCAGCTTGAGAATCAGAATGTTATGCTACTGTAAAATTAGCATCACCAGTATAAATAGTTTTATCTACTATTAAAATATAGACAAATACTAATACTCCACGTATTTTACGGACATAGCATAGTTTTTGTCATGACAATGCTACTACACATAAAAAAATTGTAAAAATATTAAAACACTTTTCCAAGAAACAATTATAATGTCTAAAAAATCATATATATATGTTGCTGAGAATTAGGTTATTGCATTGAGCATTCTTTAGCCAAAAGTACTTCAAGAGCCTGCCTATTGTTTCTAACTTACAGCAGTATACACCTTTTTGTACCAAAATGTTTTTGGAGCTTCATGATAAAGATTTTAAACCACACTAAATTGAACCTTTTTGTTAGATGACGTAAAATAGCTTTCAAACATAAGTTTACATAGAGGTTTTATATCTATACCACTTTTGCTGTACTGAAAATACGTTACATATAGATACGATTTCATTACTCATATTTATTAAATTTCACATGTAATATATTTCCGATAATATACAGTGTACTATAAATTAAATTGAGCTACATAAGTTTATCGTTATTATAAGTGATTTTGAGGAGTGTAACTAATAATTATTAATATTAAATAAGCTAGAGATGCAAGTGTTATGAACTTACCAGCTCTGTTGATTGTACTAAACTAACTGAATTTGAACAAGATTGTACAGTTATTTATTAGGCATGATGAGTTGAAATAAGCGCTGCTATTAATTATTCTATACTGTATAATTATATTTGTTTAGCTGTAGGCTATTTGTATTGCTATTAGAGCTCATTAGTAATGTGCCCATAAAATATGCTTTTAACAATAGCCCATTATGTTGTAATAATTGATATAGGCCATTATGTATACCTGATTACATAGATCGTACAATACTTACATATATACATATATATACATACATACATATATATATATATATATTTGAAAAATTTTGCATTGCGGTTGATAAATACTATTTACTCTAATATTGTCAAACTATATCAAATCTATTGTCAGTCATTAGCAAAAATTGAAGTGCTCATTTAGGGCAGTAAGAATGGGATGCATTATTCTATTAGCATATGGGTAGATAACTCCATTCTTATTTTCATTACCAGGTCAACTACTTGTAGCTAATGAAATGGCTACACGGGCACCTTAAAGTGCAGTTAGAATGACCACACTATAAAGCTAACTACAAGTCCCGGAAGCTAATCTGAAGTCATTTTGCATATTGTTTAAGTCTTATATATGTTTGGCAACAGAATAACTTAGCAAAGAAATAAAATATCCATTTGATGTGTCAGACGTTCATATAGAATAATTCATTATCGTGCGAGACTTCAGCAGACATTCTATTATCAATTTGTAACAACCTGTAATGTAAAAAGTGTAATGCAGAGAGCTTTAGCGTGATGAAGAATAGCTTATATATATTTATATTAAAATAAAAAATATATAAATCACTTATATACATGTAAATTGACTTGAACTTATTTATTTGTACATCAGTAGAGCAGATCATTGCAGAAAAATACAACAAACAAAAATGCCTGGTATTTAAACTTTGTGAAATATTCGAATGTTATTCACGTATTGTTCTATAACCAGCGCTGAGTTGGGGGTGATTAAGTTCAGTAATTTGCAGTTGCCAAGAACCCCAATTACTGCACTCAGTCACCTCCAACTTGGTGCTGCTTATAGAAAAATTCGCTAAACACAGTCTAAACTTAGCAAAAATTCTAGGAACTTTTGGCTGGCATGGTCAGGTGATTTGATGAGCTCAATGTTGTCATGTTGCTACGGAAACCTCTACTGCAAGAAGTCTATCACCTCGTCTAGCTCCCGATCTTTAGCCTGTTTGTGAGCCCACCTAGCCTCAGCAACATCTGGAGTTATGCTCCACTTTTCATGATAAATTCTATTTTCACAGGACAAACATTTCTTACCTCCTGCAAAATTTCAGAACTATGAAAATGTATCACACTGTTTTATTGGCTGAAAATGTAGTACACAACGTTGTATTGGCTAAACACAGATAGGCTGTCTTGTATAAGCATAGATGATTGCTAGAGCTATGGGCTGTATATTTGATGTCAAGGGCACTCAATAGTCACAATAAGCAGTAAGAAGTTGTCTTTTCAATGCAGAGGGCGACTCAATTTTATATTAAACAAATATGAAGAGTTAGAAACTTACAACAGACCTTTAAACTATTCTACAGTCATACGAAGAACATATTAGTTATATGTAATCATTGGGCAACACATACCATGTGTTCATAAGGTAAGGGTTCATAGCAATGACATATATATGCATAATAACCGCAACATATAACATTTTCATATACTACATCAACATATAATATATGCATGTATGACAGTATTCAGTAATATATAATATATGTATATATGACAGCAACATATAATATATGTATATATAACAACATATAATACATGCATATATTACAGCAACATATTATATATGCATATACATTACAATATATAATATATGCAAATATATGACAGCATATTACATATGCATATGTATTACATTATGTACCTGCAAAAGGAGGTGTCTTCATATAGACGTCTAGACATTTATGATGATAAATATGACCACAGTACACTCTCTCTACATGCATATCTGCTTTGGGGTCCTTCACAATATCCTACACATTACAAAGTCTATATTGTAGTTTGAAGTTGCCTTCCCACTGTACACACACAACTAGATGTGAAATATGACTTGAGAGTAACAAATTAAAATAACAGTTAATAATGTATGGACTACTCAGTAATTTGAAAAAGGCATCGAAAAAGCTGAAGCAAAAGTTATCAACTAAATGAAAGTTCAAGAGATTGAGAAATTATGTCTCAACGAAATGGAAAGTGATAAGCATAAAGTACTAGCAGAATACTAGCCTTGGAGTTAGTTGGCAAAGCCTGGTTCTTGCAGTACGGGCACGACTCATTGTGGTATCTCTTAACACAGTTAGTAAACAGGAAATCAGCTATTTCTTGTAACGATGGCTTCGGTTGAAAAGGTGGAGCTCTATAATCAAAAACATCAACTGACAATTTTACCTACAATATGATTTAATACTGAAATGTTTAGTGCTCTAATTGTACAAAAGCAGTATTAACACAAAAATATTGTAAATTCCATAAAATCAAGACAATATAACATGCAGTATGTAGGGGATTTAGGAAAAAGAACTGAACAAGAAATACTATGCAATACTTGGGGTTTTTCCGAAGAGGTGGTTCCACACATCTTCTGGCGATCTCGACACACTGGCCAAAGAAATTCTGCTTGAATAGCTCGGGGAAATTGTGATCAACACACTCTACTCTGTATATAAGAAGTGACAGTATCATAGCATCTGTGAGAATAAAAGTCATAAGAAACCGCCCATCACGGATCACTCAACCACTATACCAGTGGCTCAAAGGGGTTGACTTAGTTTCACATAAGTTAAGCACAGAGCTTCTACGGCAACTTAAAATCACACCAAGTAAAGAAGTTCATGCTAATTACATTTCAAACTTTTAAGCCTCATTAGAATTTTAAGAAAACAAATACCAAGTGTGAAATCAATTGCAGTTTCAAAGTAGTATGAGTTGTCTGACAGAAATATGCTGACAAATAGTGACGGCAGCTGCATGTTGGTAATTAGCGTGCCAAATGAAGAGCTCAGTCATCCCACAAGTGCTTATCACACACTGTTGAACCCCCCCCCCCCCTAAACATGTTCTTCTCAACATTTAGTAGAATTTCAGTATATCAAATCACTATGAATTATTAAATAAACAAATCTCCACAAGTTTACAGTCACTACTCTTGTGAGAAACCCCTGATGGAAAGGTTTTTCTAAAGGAGGGCTAAGGACTTATTTAGATGAGCCACGGGAGCAATTATGACTGGATGCTCTTCCTAACATCACCGATGGCCTCTACTGGGGATCAAACCCACGATCTTGTGTGTACTAAGCCAAACACTCTAACCCCCAGACCACGACTGCTCCTTACTACAAATAATTGTATGACTCAGACTAACCCGAGTTTTTCTAGTGGATACAAGTCGGGGACAGTAAACAACATCTTAATAAAATATTGACCGCCGCAGATGGTGAGACTAATCTGGGAGGTCTTCTGTTTGAGTTTGAGCGCATCACCAGGTTCTAGAAGGTTCTTCTGTATATGAGCCACCTCTCCGCGGCACACGCACAATGGGTTGTCATCTATAAACTTGCGTATAAACAACAACATGGGCATCACCTACAAAGGAAACATACCACGGTTACTAGGCAACGTGTTACCTTGACACAGTAAATAGAGGCTCATAACCAGGGTTCCAGAGATGGACTTAGATCAGAAATTTTATTTGCCAGTAGTTGTTTTTTGTCAAATATTTGAGATAATGAAGCTGTTAACTTTACAGTATGTTCTTTTTTATAAACTTATAAATAAAAACAAAATTTTCGATTAGTTGTTGACTAGTTTAGACTTTACTTTATTGTTTTATTAGATAAGCACTTCAGATATTTTATTACTGACTGCCACTATGATTGATTTCAAAATGCGTGAAACACAGCAATTTATCAAAGCTATATGATACCTCACCTGCTGCTTATGAACATACTTCTTAACTTCATCCGTACAGACTTTCTCCAATCCTTGCAGTAACTTGAAGTCTAGTGGCTTACTTTTCAGCTCTATAGTAAGAGGGGATGATGGGTAGTCCACAGGGAACTGAAAATGGGCGGTTAATTCCTTAAACTCTGTCCTCCTGCATGTAAAATGTATGTATAGTTAGTATGTAACACTATAGCCAGCAATCACAAACTTTTCATAAAAAGAAGCATGTATGTATCCATTGGCACTGTGCAGCCTAGCATTGAACTCAAAATGCAAACGAAATGTGCATTACTTTACTGTGGAAGGTAGAAACGCAATTTTTTCATGTTAAATTCAACTTTGGCACACTCTATTGACTAACATAATTTTTGTTATGCAAATTTAACTTTAGCTCACTCCATTGACTAACTTTTCAACTTTGCAGTTTAGTGATTAAATCATCAATCGACTATGACATAAGTTGATAGCAAAAAATCTACAACTATCAATAATCTAAGATTTTATGCCAATTGCTTTTCGAATTTATTGGCTCTACTGTACTTTGAAAGCTAGTGAAGGTGATTCACTGAAATCTTCACAAATAGTAATGAAAAATATTTATTTTTCATGGTAATATCTACTGTTTTTTTCTGAATTATTTAGAGCAAAACTGACTAAAAATTAATATTTCTTATCCATAAAATTTTAGAGCTAAGGTGATTGAAAAGTTACTTACGAAATTTTCACTTGAACCACTTGAGGTACACAGGCTACAAGCGTAGAACCCGCTACAACTTTCTCACAACGAGTCTTCAAATCGTTGAGCTCAGCAAGTAAAAACGACAAATCAGCCATAGTCTTGTATATGACTGCCGTGCTTCTTACACCATGACATCTATCTTAGACAAACTCGATCATTGCCTCAACATAAACTACAATGAATGAGAGTTCACGAGTCGTTTACAAAATGTATGAGTTTTAAAATTAAGACAAACATGCTTTTTGTAGAGGCGATAGAGAACATAAAGTTTGTTTCGCCGTGAAACTTTTTTAAGTTAATTATCCGCTATAATAGATTTACAACAAAAAAACTTTAAATTACAAATTGATGAAATACGTTTCAACTACTGCTTTAAACTGATTCTCATAATTCAAAATAAGACATAAAACTTAGAGTTTAGTACATTTATTTTTTAATTTACACATATACAAAAAAATTATAAATATTAATTAAATTTCTAATACTTAACAAAAAGATATTATTAAAACTGAAAACGGAAAAAAAATCAACAACATTTGGAATTACTTTTGTCGTTTATAGTACAACTTTTATTTGAGTTGAAAAGTATTTGATTTAATAAAGAGATAATACTGATGCTGCACTTGCTGATAGCATAGGATTGTTATTTGTTTAACACAATAATAATGATAATTGAAGTTCAGCAACTTTTTTTATTGCAATTATTATTTTCTAAATTTAATATTTAAATATCCATGGTAAAAGTATTAGAATAATTTAACTTTAAAAGTTCTATCAACCAGTCACTTTTATTGAGCTGTTTATTTTTATATTTATTTTTTCCCCGACACTGAATCAAATATATAAACAAACTGTCATTCATATTATTTTAATAGCTATTCACTTAAATTATAATTAATGTTATTGCTTCATTCTCATTGACATTAGACTTGTTTTGTTTTGTTTTATTTAAGTTCTTATGAAACTTGGTAATCAAAATAATATTAATTTATAATACTAATATTATTATTGTTTTAGTCATTATAATTCATTTTTGAAATAATATTGAGCACTTATCCATTAGAGTGAATGTATTGCAAACATCATAATTATAATAGCAATGAAAACCAAAACTTAATCACAATAATAATCATAATGATAATGCTCGTAGTAATACTCATGCTGATACTAATACTTATACTAATACTTAGCCTTATAATTATTATTATATATTGAGTTAACCTATAAGCACAAGCTCTCCCTTTAGCTATGCCTATACTATAGTAATACTAATAAATTTAAAATAGTTATACTATTATTATTATAAATATTAATATTATTAGTCTATAAGTAAAATTCAAACTCAATCACTTTCACTTTGACTGACGACTCAATGCTACCATCATATTCATTGTCCTTTGTGATTTTTCACAATTGAATCATATTCATTGTGTTTGTTTGTCAATCACAATCAGATAATGTCTGGGTATTTCAAGTTGATACGTCAAAGTGACAACAATAGTCAGTATTTTTCATTCATTGAATATATATTAAAATATGTAAACTACAAAGTCAATTAGACTCAGACTGGGTCATTCACATAATAATTATTGTGATTATGATTATCAATATGAGTTCATCATTTAAAAATGAAATTGAATGACATTGAGTTTGACTTTGACTCTGAGTCAAAGACAAAGTGAAAGTCATTAGTCAAATAATTGAGTTTGACTCACACTCTTCTCAGTCAGAGTCTGACTCTAAGAATGAGAGTAAGCCTCAATTACTACAGTAAATTGATAATTCCTTCTAGCTTCATGAATATAATTTAATTTAGCTATGAATTTAAGTAGAACTGACAATCATCAAGTTTAACTATAAAACAACTAGTAATTTACTTTCAGTGTTACCGTAAACTAACCAATTGCCGATTTGATGACATTATTTAGTCTATTAACGGTTCCACTTTGGTCAAAGTTGTTTAAGTTTTACTTGCATTTCAGAGTAGTCCCCTCCATAAACAGTGGATAAACAACTCTTAATCGCATAAATTTTAGCGTCTGCAACTGTTTACAATTAATATGCAACATGGTAGTAGTATAAACATTATTTTTACATTTTAAAAATTTAATTATGCCCAACACCTATCAACTTTAATTGATAGAAAGAAAATTTGTGAACCACAGTAGGTGTGATTTGGTTTTTCTACCCCCTAGTGTTACTAATAATTAATTGTTTAAGTTTTTTTCATCACCAATTCTCATCTATCTCCGCTTTGTCCTGTTGGCTACTAATAATTTTTAAATAGTTCAGCATAATATTATGTGCTAAAGTAAACTATTTATTCATAAACATGATGTATTGAAATCCCAAGCATCTTATAGCATAAGCCATATGTACTAAATTTTTGTTTAAGCCATCGAGAAGTATAAAAGCTCTTTACATAGTCTAATATTTTCTTCAGCATAACTTCCATCAAAACTGTTGACACTAAAAATTGATCTGTGCAAAAGCAATGTACGCTGCTCTTTTAGAATACTGTAATAATATAATTGTTATGACAAAAAGCTATCGTGAAATTTATATACGCTATATTTTTACCACGTTTTGTATTGCTTTACATATTGTATTGTAGATTCATAAAACATGGATTTATTAACACTATAATATATGAGAAAGCAGCTGTGCAAAGCTATAAGTGCATTGTGATTTCAACTACCAGGAGCTTAAAAATGGTGTTTGCGTCAAGTGAGCATATTGATGAAAACAAATGGACTACCAATACAAACTAGCTATGGCACTGGAAAACTCTGCTTACCAATAATATATCATATTATCTCCATTATACAATTGGCTTTATTATTCATATATATTATATATTATAGTGAACATCATATTTTAATATAGTATTGTATATCATATTTATATAAGTAACCGATAGTTATTCAACACAGTAGGAATGCTGGCAGTTGAGTTGTCAGCTGTTTTAGTTAAAGGAGGGCAACTCCAAAGTAATATTTTTACAATATTGAAATTTTGCTAAAGAGGAGACCTGCACAGTCATAATTCTCAAAAAGATTTTACAATCACTGGC
This sequence comes from Bugula neritina, assembly GCA_964035545.1. NCBI lineage: Eukaryota > Metazoa > Bryozoa > Gymnolaemata > Cheilostomatida > Bugulidae > Bugula > Bugula neritina. The sequence continues at coordinate 10,871,612 of OZ037770.1, read as the reverse complement.
ATGTGGGTTACATCATATTTCCTATAATACACACTTGAGGGAAACTAGCGTAAAAGGGGCAGCATAAATGTGATCATTAAATAATTTAACTTTAAAATACGTAGCTATAATAGAATATAAAGAGTTGTAAGTTACAGAATGCATCGTACATAAATAATCAGAGAAGAGTTAAATTATTATATTACTAACTAAAGAAATAGATAAATTCAGACAATAAAAAAGATCAATGATATTGTACAGTACGAAGATATTTACAGCTTATATAAACAGGATTTGTACAGTGACTTCAGCCAACATTGCTGGGCTTAAAGCATCCATAAAACTACCCACCAATATATCATTTTATAGATTACATTTTTTAAACTCAGAATATTATTATAAAATAAGTAAATTACATCACACTTGTTGAAATATCATTATATGTTGAAACATAATGCATCATTGCATCACTATCTTATATCACTTCATCACTAATTTCTATCATTGCATATAAATTAATAGTTTCACTTCAACGTCTGCGACACTAAAGTGAGTCATGGTGGGCGGGATCTCTTGCAGAAGAAGGCGGAGCTAGGCTATCTTACTCTCTATTATACTGTACTGATGAGAACATTGAAGGTGATGCCCTGGTTATCAGGTGAACTGTCCATTGTATGGAATGCTTAGCTACAGTTATTAGCCAGGGTTCTTTATATAACACCTCTTCATCCACAAGGGCTGTCAAGGTACGCCCACCACTCACTACAATAACAAAATTCATTTTATATAAACTTATATTACAACCAACTGCACGTGTACAACACAATAATTTGGTTTAAAAATCTACTAATCTAATTTTTTTCTAAACCCAAAAACCCCTGAAGATTGTTAATTTTTACAAGCTTGATAACTTGCTAGACATTTTCACTAATAGAAAAAAAATACATGAACCATATTTGATATTCTAGTTAATGTTTGATTAACAGTGTAACTTTTGTCATGTGATGAAAAAAAATAAAATTTAGAAGGTAATCACTGATAGTATGCTTGATTGATAGTGCGAAATTTCAAACTGATAAAAAATGAAGATGATTCTAGAATAATCATCGCTAACTATATAAATAAAAAACTTACAAAAATATCAGAATGTTTTACCAGTATAGCTTATGTCTACTCAGTAGCATATTAGCTACAGTGTGCAATTATTGCTATAGAGTATAGATGCAATAGTTGGTATGGAGAAACAGCTTATTGCAATAATTATAATAGTATGTCAACACCTGTAAGACTCAAACTCAAATAGAAGAAATTTTAACTTAAACTAACGATGATGAAAAGTATTTCCAGAGAAGACAACCCCTAAAGGGCTAGATTCAACTCTATCATTGGATATGCTACTTGTTTTACTTTGTGCTACCTTCAACCTAGTATACCCCATAGTCTAACTAACCCAACTGGTAAAATACTAAACATTTATTTATCATGTTTACTGGACTAATGCCAAACTATACAAACAGGTGGAGTTAGAAATATGTGTACTGCAGCTTTAATAATCTACAGCAAGCAATAATCCAACATGATAGACTCCAAGATGAATAGCAGGAATGGTGACTATATATTATGTTCACAGCTCATACCATGAAAGGACGTAAAAGAAGTGTCTAAGGAGTGTAAAGAGTGGCTGTCTACGGGAGATTCTGGAGAGAGCGTAGAGCTGAAGGGGGACCAGTTTCCAATAAACACAGCTAGACACAGCACCATCACCTGAAACAAACACAGAGACATGTGTAGGTACAATACAGAGTAAACTACAGGTATTATACGCAGTGTGAATATGCAATGCTTCCTCTATATCTCACTGTTCCCTTTTTCATGAACTTCCGTAAGTCACGAGAAAGACTTGGACCCTCTTTTGTGGTTTATGTATGTGTATAGGGACAAAATGGCTTAATTTAATGGATCCATGAGTTAAATATAGTATTCTACATGTCATGCATTAGCATTGTATGTGGTAAGTATACTAGGAAAGGCATGCTATATGCACAGTGGATAAAACAGTAATCATCAAATCACGTTAGCACACGTTAGAACATACCATGTAATACACCAAGAAGGAATTTAGTAAATTATGCGTGTAGAGATTTTGAAACTTTGGTAGCTAACAATTCAATTCATATTCCCAGATCTTTACAATATAATTCCATTTTAATTGATTAAAATATTTTCTGCCAATTTTAAAAACGTGTGAAGAAATGCTGCTTTATAAGAAAAAGCAAAACTGGGTGTGGCTAAGGGTAAAAGCTTGAGAGAATCATTGTTGCGATTAACTGTGACCACAGATAAAATAGACACCCTGCCCACAATTAAACAGATAAATGAGTTTAAAGAATAGAAGAGAAGAAATAAGAGCCACATGGGAACACGATTAGCGCATCACTAGAGATTATGTCTTTAAATTTGGCTGTTTTTGCGCACTAATCCTATAAACAAACACACTTAGTTGTACTGAATATCTTGAACTAATAGTGACTAGGTACCTAGCTGCAACGTAGTAAGTAGTATGCATTCAGTATATAAATTATAACCTATCAACGTGCAGAGTAGAGTTTGCATGCAGAGTTTCCAGTGCAATTAGAAGATTTAGAATAATCTGTAACATCCATAATTCTCAATTAGCAATGAATTCAAAATAATGTAATTTGTCTTTTAATCATTCCAACTACTTTTTGTTTAAACTCAGGGCTTCCCTAGCTGATGGAGTTCATACTGGGTGGTAGAGTTAACTCAGTAAACTAAGAGATATGGTACTGGAACTATTGCAAACCTAATTTCAGGTTTTGATGGCAGCGTGTATCTTTATAACACATGAGTTAAGATATACCTTCACAGTAAACAGCTATACATAGAAGGTATACTGATGGGTAGCTGCTATATTCACACTGAGTTGTTTTTCTATGGGCTCTATGGATATATTTGAACAGGTTGTAAAAGTCTCACCAATTTAGTTTACATTCTATTTTTATCTTATATAGCTATACACTAATACTAATTAACAAGTGCCGATAATACAGTGTAAAACAACATAATCAGGTACGATTTTGATGGTAACTTGTACCCAGTAGAAAAACAATCACAAATGAAATAAATAGTGTGATCTTTTTGACCAAGAGGCAAGATTTCAAGTCAAGCAACCCAAATTTGCAAAACACTTCTAAGGCTCAGTAGGAAAAAAAACAGTTAAATCAACTATGCAAGAGCAAAATGAGCTGTTGGGAGTTATTACACTAAATGTGACAAAAGAATGTAGAAATTCTTTAAAATTCTCTCTCTTTCATTAAGAATAAATTATTGGACTTACAAACAGACAAGTACCAGCTTGTGTGGTGACTTGTTTTGGACTTAAACTCTTGAGTATAGCTTGGAGTTTTCCCACTTTAGCCATTAATGTACGGTTGTTATTTTCAAACTTGTCACATTTCTGCTTTAGATCATTATTCTCTTTGACAATGTCTTCTACCCTGTAGGTATTTGAAGGGTAGATTTACAGACAGAATACAAGAGAATCATAATCATGAACAGGAGTTATTAGTTATGATGAAGTAAAATAATAAAACACACATAATTTAATTACTGAAGGCATAAGCATGCATTTAATATTCACTTATCATTGCCACAGCACCCTAATTAAAGGTATTTAACTATTCATATTGGGGAAATATTAATTGAAGAGAAATTCAAAGTACATGCAACTGAACAACTAAACTAAGATTTACAGTTATAGCTTATTTAACCAGAGTTGACTGTTACGGATTAGTAATTTTACAAGTGAAATTTACTAAATGTCATGTTAACACTGAGAGTAATAATTGCAATATTAATTACAATAACATAAAATAATACTAGAAATTGAATAAATTAAAACATAGTGACAGTTCTTTTAAGTGAAGCAGGCTTAGTACAATTAATCACACTGTTTGGTTGCAGATTTTATCTAAAACTTTTTAATCGTAAAAATTAGGCCTTTAGTTATCTAGAAAGTGATTAACGGAGCAAAAAGCTACAAATCAACTTGCATTGAGAAAAACAAGTAATAAAACCAGATCAGTTGCATTTAGTCGGAGATAATTAGTCGCAGACGTCAAAATAGCAGACGGACTGACTGGATGTCTCAACTTGTTCCACTTACTTCCTTTCCAATTGGTCCATGTATTCTTTTTTCTTCCGTCTGCTTTCTTGGGCCGAGATTTTGTTCTTGATTTTCCTCCGAACTTTCTTTAAGTTTCTTTCTTCTGCTTTGGTTAGAGGCAGCTTGGAGGGCATAGGGTAGCCCTCAGTGATGAATGTTCGCTTCTCCTCTTCTGTTAGCCTCAGCACACCAGATGTGGGAATCTAGGAACATATTCACTATAAATTATTACTTCATAAGCTAATAGTTTTAAATACATCTTTATGGGGTAGTAACCTAATTAAAAATATATGAATGAAAAAACAACCTTTTCTGTTTACTAACTTCTTCATCTATATAATAAAAGTAAACTTATATCTCCGACATCACCGCATCCATTTTCAGAGTTAATTTAATGGTGTTTGATATATAAATTTACTATACTTATCTAGATCAATAGATTAGTAAACAAAAAATGTTTTTCAGTTATTTATTTTTAATAATAGTTTTAACAAGGTAATGTAGCCATTTGTAGTTACATAACGCTGAGTAGATGGTAGTAGGTGCTAAATTTAGCCTATTAAAAATTACCGGAGAGCTCATTTGATCATATACTACTTCACCCGGAAAGCAACCTAGGGCAGCTGCAACTTAGACAACAAAGTGAGCTTCGTGTACTAACAGCTACATGGTATGGACCCAAGGCAGCAGTGAGGTACCTAGAGCCAGCCTGTGTGCCCTTCACACAAGCTGTCACCAAACACTGCATACTATACCAATATAGTGCACCAGTGGTCAATTTAAATGTCTATATTTGTCCTGAAAACTAAAGTACTGCAAGGGCCATATAGAACCTATCAATAGTACGCAGATATAAAAATATATTATATTATAATATACTTTTTAGATAAAACATTTTAAAATAGAGAATAGAAGCAGTATAAAGGCACATTTACAAGGTCACATGATTTATGTTGGGGTTTGTGAGGACACTGTACTGAGAGAAGAGGGGAAACTGGGGTTGCATGGAAGTCATTCATCATAGCTGGTGCTATAAATCAAGTAATTTGAGCGTAAACTAACTGCCCCATCAATTATTGAAGAACTACCAGCTAAATTATCAATAACCTAATTAACTTTCCATTAAAAACAAATTATAAATTTCATGGAAAACTCAACAAAAAGCCTATTAATATCCATAAAACGAAGCTAAAAATTATTTTAAATAAGCATATATAGAAAATGTTACATAACTGGCACACCCCTCACTATATACTGCATTACTACTAACTATATACTGTATGACTACCAACTATACTGTATCACTACTCACTATACTGTATCACTACTCACTATACTGTATCACTACTAACTATACTGTATCACTACTAACTATACTGTATCACTACTCACTATACTGTATCACTATTGACTATACTGTATCACTACTAACTATACTGTATCACTACTAACTATACTGTATCACTACCAACTATACTGTATCACTACTCACTATACTGTATCACTACTAACTATACTGTATCACTACTCACTATACTGTATCACTACTCACTATACTGTATCACTACTAACTATACTGTATCACTATTCACTCTACTGTATAACTACTAACTATACTGTATCACTACTAACTATACTGTATCACTACTAACTATACTGTACCACTACTCACTATACTGTATCACTACTCACTATACTGTATCACTACTAACTCTACTGTATCACTACTCACTATATACTGTATCACTACTCACTATATACTGTATCACTACTCACTATACTGTATCACTACTCACTCTACTGTATCACTACTCACTATATACTGTATCACTACTCACTATATACTGTATCACTACTCACTATACTGTATCACTACTCACTATACTGTATCACTACTCACTCTACTGTATCACTACTAACTATACTGTATCACTACTCACTATATTGTACCACTAATCACTATACTGTATCACTATTCACTATACTTAAGGTACAGCACCACAGTCAACTGTAGTAATTGCAGACACCTGTAATATATTATTCACTAATCTTCAAATATTCAGGTGATCTTGAAAAGACTAAAAAGCTTAAACCCAGAGATCAGCTTCTTTAATTAGTAAGTTGGGTCAAAGATCTAATATTTCACCGCTTAAGTCAAATGATGAACCGTCTATAGCTGGAATATTTCATTAATAGTTATATTCCCAGCAAGGTGTGGGATATTTCTGTAGCTTCAGCTTTTATCTTACTGATGTTTTAATATATTGTGGCGTAAATCACTTACGGGCTGTGAATATATTGCGGTTGCAGGATTGTATCTGTAGCCCGTAGCTCTAGCGACAAGCACTTGTCTGATAGGACTGTTGGGTGGGGTGGTTCTAGGTGACGTCCCGCCTTCGCTGTCACTGCTCTGATTACTAGATGGTGGTGTTATAGGCATATGGTTGGCATAATTGTCTAAAGAATAGCAAATGCATCGACAAGATTAGTTGGATGTCCTCTACATGGGTTGACACATGTGCATGTGTAAAACATGACATTTACAAAATTTTAAGGGTTATTATACACAAAATTACCATAAAATCAGAATAACTGGATATGCCACTAAAAACTTCACCAAGTTGAGTTATGAGTATAAATTGAATTTACTAGTTTCATTTCCTTATTACCATATAGCAGTTTTTATACTACATTGGTAAATAGGTATCCATTTGCACAAATTAACTATAGCTAGAGTTATCTTCTCTCAATTATGTGATGCCATAAAAGTACAATACGAGAGATATTAGTAACATGTTTTCTAAGACGTATAAAAACACACCCCAATAACAAACCATTATAATTTCAAAACTTTTGAAATTATAGGGGTTTGTTATTAAAGTTCGTAAGACCTTTTGAATCAAAAGGTAAGACTTTTGTAATCAGAACGTCTTAGGAACTACGCCCAAAGTTTCTCCCACTAGCTCACTAGCTACCCACATGGCAACACCCATGATACACTAAAAACTCAGCAAAACATTGATGAATCTCGTGACCAACTATAGAAAGTTGCTGGCTGGAAGAAGGGCTACAAATAAGGGTAGCAGCAGCTTCCAGCAACTTGTCGTGAATGAAAGCACGATCTAAGTTGAAACAACTTCAAATAGTTGGGTATTTGTTACAGCTGGGATAAGACTGAGATAATCTGTAATCATGTGATGATAGAGTAGATTAACATGTGATTAAAGTAATAGATGGTACCACCACTGCTACCACAGTCTCTCATGTACAGAGATTTCTGTAGTCTATATAACAATATGTATAATACAATACAATATAATAGTCTATATTGTAGATTATATAATAATATGTATATACAATACAATAGTCTATACTCTATATTGTAGGTTATATAATATGTATAATATAATAGTCTATATTGTAGATTATATAATAATCTGTATTTAATGTAATATAATATAATATACTAGTGTATCGTGTAATTCAACATAAGGAATATGAACACTTTGTTTTTGATACCACTTCTATTTTTGATAAATATTTTTATTTCGGAAATGTTTTTACAGCATGGTACAAATATTATTATCTGCTGTTTACACTAGAGCTCAAAGTGATCTGTCATCTGCTATTGATCAGTTTTCATGTTGCATCTTTTTGTGGCTGTTCACCTACCAACTACAAACTGTACTATTCTGTACTATTCAGTAAGAGCTATAACCTAACCAATAAGAATACAATAAACATTTTCTGCCTTTTTTGAGTGACAAATAGCCAAATCTTGTAGCATAATTAAGTCAGATTTACTATGGTAATAAAAGCACACCATGTCTAATTAATCTATCTCTACTACAAAATATGATTTGCATAAATTAGATTTACAGCATAATTTAGTCAAACTTTCCATCACAGATTAGTTTTGGATATAGATGTTAAAGTGCCATCTGAAATTACCAATAATGTCCAACAAATTTCACAGTAACCTTGCCCAGAACAAGTAGAAACGCAGATGACCAATGAAATGGTCTTATCAAGTGCAGCAGCAGTGGAGTATAGAATGTTGTAAAATTGAAAAAGGGCACAAAAGAGAGCTACAATAATAAAAATTACCATGAAGGGGCCATTACCACAATACTTCTAAATTTAATACCTCTACAATATAACCCATAATATAGTATATTATCACAATAACACAATATTAGGCTACAATTCCTATAAATAACTAAGAGTGGGCAAAAAAAGAAAGCTACATTACGTCTTCTACCAGTGAATGTATTTATATTTAATGTATTGTTCTATTGACACTGCACAACATAATGCTATGAGTATTACTGGCAAGTGATTGTATATGACGTAAATATATTTGCAGTCTTTAGTTTAATTACCAACTTCTCTGTGAAAGTCATTTAAATTCTAATTGAGTGGAGCAACCAGTCACTATACATACAACTTTAAAAATAATAATTTATATACAAAACGTCATTAATGTTTTCCTTATTAAACACTATTTTCAGCAATTGTGAAATATCAGCAGAAATCTATTGTGTCCAGTAATGATTTCTGGACACAGTAGGTGAAGGGACCTTGCCAAATGTATCATGACTTGCTAACGGTTACAGGTAAACATGCATTCATTACCTGTATATTTAACCTACATGTTCGCACTAATTATAACTGACATGGAGGAAGATGCACATTGCAGCATGTGGTAAAGGTGGTAGCTATCTATCATCTCCACATCGGCACCGGCTAACACCAAATAATATTGGGAAGTGACATAAGGAAATGTATGGAGATGAACAACAAGAAGGTGTGTTAAAGCATGACCAACTTGTGCCGAGTACAATGTTTAACAAAGCCACTTGTGCACCACGGAACTTACTAGAAAGTTGAAGAAAAGCTCTGACATAGAAGCAATGGTATATACCAGGGTCGTCAAACATTTATGTGGCCTTCATAAAAATAAAACTATTTTGCACAAGTAAATGAGTTAGATTAGAAAAACCAGCCTTTAAATGCTACAAAACACGCAGTCTGCAGTGATTTTTGGGACTGCATTGTGTAACGATTCATAGGCATTTGGAATATATCACTTTGAAACAAACTGACGCTGTGGCCCCTTGATCAAGCTAAATTTTACAAAGTGGCCCTTACTTCCGGAAAATTCCATATCAGTAGCCCTGGTATAGGCTGCCGTTAGTAACTTATTCAGCAGAAAGAGGAGACAACTCACCTTCGTCTTCTACTGCAGATGATCTTGGTTCAGTTTTGACCCGAGTAACTGGATATATGAGTCGGTGAGAAGGAGTTGTGTTCACTGTCTTCACTAAAGGATTCCCACCTTGTTTCAGTAAACTCTATACAAATATAACACAGCTAAGATGTAACTGGACCCTATGACATACACAGCGTTCACATTTGCAATAATTTTGGTTGCCTCACAGTAAATTGACTCTTCAGACTGAAAGCAAGAAAAAAAAATACAAAAAAGTTTCAGCTTGAACCCCTAAAATATACACAGTGTTCCCTCTGTATCTCACTAAGCTGTGGATCTCTAAAACTCAATTCATGACATAGTAGAATACCAGATTTAACTCATGGATCTGTTAAATTCGGCCATTTTGACCCTATACACATACATAAGCCACAAAATGGGGTCCAAGCTATTCTGGCGACCTATTAAGAAAATGGTCAGAAATGGAGAAACCACCGCCTTAGTTAGCTGATGAGTGAAGAGGCAGTCAACTAGGCTATTTCAGCAGCCCTATTATTGAAGGAAAGACCCTATAGAACTATAAATTGAGAAGACTAGAGTCAGTAATGGACACTTGAAATGTGACAGTGCATTGTCCCAAATCTCTACACATTGGGATCAAAGAGAATAGAAAATAAAAACAAGCAAATAGTAAATAAGATTTGAGCTGATAAAGAAGAAAGATGATGCTAAGACAGGCAGTGAAGCTCAAATTATAAGGCTGGACATGTGAGATAGTAGCTACCTGCAGCTACCTGTTAGTTCGGAACAATTTGGTTGTGTCAAATATGTTGTAATATTCATTTGCAATTTTCGCAACAAAAACTTAAATGCTGCAAACATTGCATGAAATAGCAGAGATGGATGAAACACGTTAGAGTGACATAGATGGAGAGAAAGATTGCATGGTTTCAGGTAGAAATGTTGGCTTGGGAAGCCAGGAAAAAGAGTATTTCATCTCGTAACATACATGACCTAGAAAATTCCTCCCATAAATTTATATTTTAATATTAGTGAAGGTAATTTGATGATCTCAGTCCGTACCAAATCAATAATTAGGATTTTAGTTGAAATGATAAATAATCTGACAGAATAGGAAACGGGAACCTGGAGAAATAAACAGGAAATGGTTAATCACGGGCTACCCATACATCACAGTTGTTACATCACCCGCACGATAGTAAAACACTTCAACTCTTAACTGAACCTGAGGCTAAAAAGTATGTGACTGGTACCTGTGCGGGACGTCCCAACCTTCCATCGTAAACTATAGAATTTGAAGATTTAACTGTTATAACTTTAGGTTCCATCTTTACTGCCTTCAACCCCACTTGAGTTTGAGTGACCGGATGATAAGCCTGGGACTTCACCTGCATAAAAAGAGGGCAGTTTAAACTACCAGCAATATCATCAATTCTTATTCCCCAGCCTAAAAAAAGGATGCCAGTTTGTAAGAATTTTTATTCGATAAGAAACACTTGAAGAAAAACATTTTTAAACAGGGTCTAGTTTATGAATAGAAAATTGTTAAAAATAAACACTTTAGCTAATAGTAGGGCGTTTCCTATAATAACTGGTGAGCCTAACCCACTCTAACAATATGCTACATTATACTGCAATTTAAGTCATTCAGTATCAATAGCTGTTGAGTGACTTAGCATTTCATTGAATAATGTATACCTAGATATCACACTGATGAATCAACAAAACAAGTTACTTATTACACAGTAAGGGAGCAGTTTATAGCTGTACAAAATGATAATAATAATATTGTCAACTACAATCCAATAGGGGATTCTCCATTTTAAATGTGCCGCAATAGCATCAACTGACAATTTAACGAGCTTCAAAATATCAGGAACAAGTTAGCATGAAAAGTACTTAAACCCACTTGCATACAAGGAAGTGGCAGTCAAGTTAACACATACAGATAAATTCTCACTCAAACTGAGAAGCTAAATTTTAGAGGAAGAAGGACATAGTCAATGTAAGTAGATGTTACTGCAGTTCCCATGAATGTCAGGGGTGCTGCCGCAATAGAAGGAAACTGTGGTATCATGTCTTACCATGGAGTATTTACACAAAGTTGAAGCCCATAGGAAATGCAGATTGGACTTTGACCGTTAATCTAACAACAAAAGCCAGTGTAAAATCCCAACTTTGATACCTTGTATTTTGGACTTCAATCAAAAGATCTTTAGCATAGACATGTGACTATAGTACAGTAACTGTGCTACGGTCAAAAGCTGTACATAAAAAAATCTTTGCATAAAAAATTTTGCAATTTTTCATACTAGTTTAAAGGGCAGGATAGTAGTGACTAAACCATATACTTGACATTACAAAGACCTTGACACTTCAATGACCTTGAGGTGACTCAAACCCGCAGCCATGATTCAATCTTGCTACCCATGAGCATCACCCATAGAAGGTTATATAATAATCTGTTCAAAAGTTGGGTGCTGTTGAAGCCAACCCTACCTGTTGAGCTGAATAAGAGTTGGACTTGGTGCTACATCTGGCCTTCTGTTCCTGAGAGGCTGAGTAACAGTGATCGGCTGCCGTGTTCTTGGAGAGAGGCTGCGAGCATGTTTCGCTCATCATTGGGTCGTTTATAACTGGCTGAGTTAGTATTGAATCCCAGATATCATCTTCAAACGCTGCCTCACTGGCACAGCTCTGCAAAATATGTTGTAGCGATTTGTAGTGTCAGGCAGCAATCATAATAAGCAATCAGTTTATTGTAAGAATTGTTCATCAAACAGAAGGGACAAGTATGATTGCTAGTCAAAGCACAACAAAAGATTATCTCCACTCAATCTAAGCGCATCTCCAACCTAGACCAGTAAATACACATTTTCATATTTTAAGACAAACTTGATATTTCCAAGGCTGGTCTGCTGTTACTATAAACTGAATGAAAACAATACAGAGCCAACATCAAATATTCTACAATCAATTATTCATAGTAAGTATACTAGTATAAAAATGATTTTATTCATTAGCTTTCTTGGAAAAAGGAAGCTCCGATTAAACAGTATTTTTCAGAAGGATATTTCTTAGTTGAGGGAGTAAAAGTGGTCTAATGATTAGAGCACTAGCAAAGCGTTTTAGGTTTGAATCCCACCAGGGCTATCGGGGATGTCTCGGAAGGTATATGGTGGTATTTTTCTACGATTTAAGCAGAATACATTAAAAATCATGTTGCCAGCATGTTGAGAGTGCACTTAAACTACGTTTCCATTACTTCACATTACGCTGAAGAATGCCGAATTTGTGGTTGCGGTTTGTTTTGACGTAACTGTTTTCAAACATCTAATGAAAAACTCATAATGCTGAAGCTTGGAAATGTAGTGATAAAATATTCCTCTTTAGTGCATTCGTTTAACAAAGTTAGCTTCTATGTAGCACATCTAGGTGCTTGTACATCCTACTGGAACAATGTCTTTTTATTAACCAAATTTGAGTGGAAGCAGTAGTTGAATAGATGCTTTTGCAGTGATAAGAGACCAAAAATAAAATGACAATACATCTCACATACTAGGGGATTGCACTGCAGGTTGACAAAGGGTGATTTTAAAACAATATTATTCTTAGTTGCTATATTTTGTTGATTAGAGTATTGCATCAATGGCTATTCACAGAGCCCAGTATGAAAGTCCTAATGAGAACTAGTACTCAAACAGGTGAACTTGTTTCAATTACCTGCAAAACACTGCAGTCATATGATAGTATGGCATGGGAGACAATTCTACAATCGGTACAAATAGGTTTGTAGTTCATTATATAAAGTGTATAATAAAATCATTATATAATTTATGCTTGAATACTCTATATTATAGGGTTCAATGAAGTGTATCAAATACAGTAGAAAATCAAGTATCAATAGTTATTTCACTCTTATTTGCTAATTAATATGTGCATTTGCTAGTATGTGATTTTAGATCAAATTGATTGTTAATACATCTATGGTCAAATGTTGCCAGAAGCAAGAAAGTTTAAGTTGTTATCTACAATGAGTTGAAATATAAGTAAAGCTATCAGAAAAAAAATTAATCTTAAGTTTCAACAAAATACATAGAAATAGGCTTAGAGCAGCAACACATGATTGTAGGCAATTCTTAACTAAAACAAAGCATCAGACCAAAGGCTATTTAGTTTTTAGCAGTTTAATCTATAGCATCCCCACCCAAATCTCTTTTTATGCAGTAATACTTGGAATATCTTACAACATTTTTGTTGGATTAAAGTGTGCAATCATCAATGAATCTAAACAATGTGTTCAGAGAGCTTACACTACTGCGGACACTATTGCATACGTAGACACACAATGCAGACGTACAATGCAGACGTCACAGAGAAGCACAATCAAGTAGCAGCAAGGTGATGCTGTTTGCTTATGTTTCCACAACACACCCATAGCAAACACGTATTGTCCACAAGCAAAATCATTCATTCATAAGCTAATCAATCGTACTGCAGCCTGGAAAGTTCAATGAACAATGCCAGGGTAGATACTAGCCTCATGCTGTACAACGTTCCCCAAATAATTATTGTTTATTTGCAATAAAATGGCATGTTGTAAGTTTTAACACATTTATATGTGCTTATTTGGAAGGTGTTCAAAAAGCAATAACAGGAAATAAACCAATTTGTGACAGAGTCTTGTGTGGTAGTTTTCATCATCCAGTTTTAATAAAAATAAATATCAATTTATAAAAAAGGCCAACTAACTTCAATTTTTGGTGATCTTATACAAATGGGCTCGAATCATATTCTAACAGAAGATATTATTTAATAGTTTCCAATAAAGGGTGAACTAGGTATTGCATTTAATCATAGGCAACCGCACATAAACAAACCAGTGCACCATTGTTACATAATTGATTTTTATAACTAGTATGCTACACAAGTATGAACATTCCATATATATTATTGATACAATCATTTACCTATATTACAACTAGTAGAAATCAACATTACTCCAACTGCACTTAGTTAAGGAAATTAGTACTTTTTGTTTGTGTGACCTTTGTTATAGTAATAAAGTGGTGTAAGCTCGAATGAGTTTGTTGCTCCTACTACCTTCATCTGAATGCAAGCAATATATCATACCCAAACAATTTGCAGCATAAACTATGGATAGTTCCGCACTTTTAGCGCATAATATAAACCGTTTTGTACCAGCATTACATTGTTATCAAACTTCACTGAGACTCAAACAACCAATTTTCAATCTTCTGACTATGTGAGTTTTCAATTATTATTTGAGATATCGATAATAGCAATTATTATCATCCACGAGTAGAGGAAAAAAATACAACTTTTACTATCAGTTACCTAAATGCAAAAACCACAAGTGAAATATAAAAATTCTTCCTTTTCTATTTGTATTGCACTGATGGCACTACAGTTTATCAAACAAAATTAGCAAGTTTGATATAAACTGATACGTATATAAAAAGCAACAGCTATTATAGCCTACATATAATGACAGAGTTATATTATTATTATTATTATAGATAAATACAAACATAAGGTTTACTTATACAACTTTGATTTCCACCATTCAGTTTTTTAAATTGTAAATACAAAATCATTTCTTACAATTTTATAATTTAGATTGCAACACTTGTACCGATACAACGCACATTATTGAAGTTTAATTTAAAAAACTTAATAAAAATTAAACAAAACATATAAAAATATTATTTAATAAATAGATACAGCATTGAAAATATCACAGATGAAGTCTCAGTATTGAAATGAGCATAACTAAGTTATCCCCACATTGTTAAAAGTGATCAGTTACATTATCATTTTGATCATCATTAATGATTATGTTAATCAATATGATTATGGCTAATAAATTATTTAAAATGGCAAATCTGACCATCAAATATTAGGAAGTAGCTTATCAATTTTCAGAATTAATATTATGATTATATTAATAACTACAATTCTTAAAGTTAAAGGCCTATGTATTTCATATCATTATGAATAAATCATATTTTATTATTTATAAATATAGTAAAACTCAAAAGAACTCAAATAACCAAGTCTATCAGTATCTGAATCTCAATCTTACTAACAGCAACATAAACAGTAATAATAATAATACTAATATTAAAAATGGATTGCATTAAACTAGTATGACATCAATACAATTACATGCAGTTGCACAAAAACCACCAAGTCCAAGGTTGCTCAACACTAACAGTAACACCAACACACAATACGAAAATCAGATTGACCCAGATTTAAGATACCGTAATACTTTTAATACAATATATAGTCTGACTCATTCTAAACTGAAGTTTTAATAATCGCTATTGCTATAACTATAAGTATTAAGTATAAGACTAAGTATAACATTAACTTCAAGTTCAACTCACCTGTGCAATATAATCTTTTCCAGGAATATACTTATTGGAATTTTCATCTAATCTACTGTTAACAACATTGAATGCATAGTTATTTTCTGCGTCAACACCACAACTATAATTGTAGACAGGTTCCTGATGTTGTTCTAAACTGTTCGCGTGATTATCAATATTTAAACTGGTGAGATCATCATCATTGAAATACGATGAGCAGCCCATTGAAACTTTGCTGTCAAAAATGTCTTCCATACCATCATCATAAAACTCCATAAACTGTTTGTCTGTAGGAAAACTTTCCATTGTGAAAGTGACACAAAATAACTTCGATAATCAGTATTGTTTAGCTATATGAATGTTAAAAATTTGAAAAGCCGGTCGTAACTAGTGAGCTCGTTGATGAATCAATGAAAAAAATTCAAGAAGGAAAACCGTACCACTCCCACTATCAAATTTCTTTTATTGGTTGCTTGTGAAATGTGAAGGCGGTGCTAATTAGGGTCAAGGTGAATAATGCATCTGTAAGGCGGGATAAACTTGCCCCCCGAAGCAACAATTGGGTGTGCAGTAAACGTTGCTATTTGCAAGAATCAGCGCTAAGTATAACTTCAAAAATTGCCAGCATAAATACATAATTAAAATGATAATAATTAAAATCAATCTAAACCAGCCCACTGGTCATAATGCTTCAGAGTGATAGAATCCAATCATTGCGGATCTCGTCGAAATGTTTTAATCATTATTGAAGCTGTTTAAGTTTATACTATTACTATAGTATTAGTACTACTCATAATTGAATTATTGATAATATTGCATTCAAGTAAGAGTAAGACTGCTGACTAGTAGTAGTACTAGTAGTAGTAATAATCACAATGATAGTCATTATCATAATGATATTGATAATCATATTGATATTCATAATCATTGTCATAATGATAATAGTAATATTAATAAATGTAATAATTATAATTTGTAAGTTTACTTTATAAGTAAATACTAAATTTAATTTTGTTACTAATAGTAATACTAATAGTAATACTAATAGTCATAGTGAGTACTACTACTTGCACTCCTACCACTACCGACTACCAGTACTAATACTAATAGTAATACTCATACAGATATACTAGGCCTAGGGCTAGTACAATTAGTAATTGTTGTCTTGTAGTTATACTTAGTCTTATAGTTATTATTTTATACTTATAGCTCAATAGTACTACTAGTGGTAGCTGTATCAGTACTCAGTAGTAATACTTGTAGTAGTCGTTATACTAACACATAATGATAATGCATATCAATGCTTAGCCGGATGGTAACAGTTAGTGAGTTATACATATAGTAATGATTTTAGTTGTTATTCATACTCACAGTGATAGTGTAAGACTAGGTTATTGTTGCATGCCTATAGATTACTAAGATACCTGGCCTTGTGACTGTTGTTTAAAGAGTTCATGCCACATTTTGGCAGTAAAGTTTATAACTCATAGATGTGGATCGGGATTGAGAACACTTGAGCATATCCACAAATGCCAGTCGCCGTGCGTGCCACATGTCTTGGAGTCAGAGCTCCTCTTAGTCATTTCTAGTCTAGTATGAGTTGCTATGGAAAGGCTTGTTGATAGAAAGACTCTATACTGACAGGACAAGGGAGTTATGCACCTAGCTTGACCGATTTTATTGCTGCAAGCAGCTGTGCTAGCCAGTGATGTAGGCTGAAAATGAAAAATGACAAGCACACAGACATTTAGCCAACACACTTGATGCATCACACCAACCATCTAGACCCACTCAGAAATAAACACACCTTACAACTTGATATAACAGTATAATTTTAAAATATTTTGTTCGTCAGCTATTCAGCTAACTTTAGCAAAGCAGCAAGCTATTTTAGAACTTCTCTACAAACATCTAATACAGAGTAGCAATAGAACTACAGACTATCTAAATAATAATCAGAGATTAGCAATAGGTAGTACAATGCAGGGCAGCAGAGCATTATTCTCCAATTTTCTAGTTATGCCATTCTGGTAATTGAATATTACTTGACAGTTTTGTTTCTTTATATCGTTATATAATTAGTTGCTTATTACTTTGTTAACTAGTATATTGAAATAGTTATATAACTATTGGCTTTTGTTAATACACGGATACATACTAAAGAACGAATATCAATAGAGTTAATGCTTGGTGGAAGCAATCACGGCAGCCAAATTAGCAATGGCAACATTCGCACACAAACCCTGAACTAAAGTAGAACTGCCTGCTAGTGACCAAATGTTTTTTCTACCCTGGCAACATTAACGGTATAAATAAATATGAATAAAACATATTAGTTAGCTGGTTAAGTTTTAAAATCTAAGTAATGAATATGAATAAAATATTTTCTTTCTGGATAGTTGCATAGGACTGCGGAAATGATAATTATAACAATAGTTATTAAACTTCATCTTCAGTCATCATAATTGATATTAATGTAAATAATTTTGATTTGATCCCATCAAACTCCAGTGATTTATTTTACTTTTGACTAAAATTTTAGTGCAGAATCAATTTGAAATTTGAATTTCAAGTTGTGATGATTGTTAATAACAGTAATACTGATATAGTTTTGCTCAAAAAGTCTATTCAATGTGTGTGATAGAGTAAAACGGTAATTTAAATGCTCAAATGGTGAAATAATTATTGTAAGCTGTTAATTTTACTAACTTTTAATCATTTTCATGTTATAACCACAATACAAATATCTATGGATATAGTATCATTATTTTAAGTAAAATTTTAGTTATTATGAATACAATCAAGCTAAATTCAAATTGTTAGGTCATTATAATAAAGTTTTATTTATTAATGCTTAGAGAAACATGAATGTAATGTTGTATGTAATATAGTATTAGATATGATATATTCTGGTAACTTTTAATTGTGATCATGATAACAGCTAAAGAGTAATTCTGGTTAAGGTTCTATTATATATAATAATGACTGTAATCGTATGCTCTGTTTTATGATATCTCTGTGAGTAATGCCCACTCACAGTTACCATAATAGTACCCCACTCATTTTTGTACAAAAACTGGGCAAGTAAGAGTTTGTTGGTATGATTGATTATTTCATTGTTGATTTATTCAATTTAAATGATGATAATTGTGACATTATTTCATTTTCTACTGCCCAGGGGGCAGCCATGGGCTAGGGGTTAAAGGTTTAGTAAACCTATGGTTAAGAGTTCGATCCCCAGTAAAGGCCATTGGTGATGTTAGAAAAAGCATCCAGTCATAATTGCTCCTGTGCCACATATGGATAAGTCATTAGCCCGATTCAACAAAAAACCTTTTTCATCAGGGGTTCTCACAGGGATAGTGTCTGAGTTTCTCATTTAACTTTTATTATGAATCTCTCAATTTGCAGGTTGGGAGATGCTGGAAAAAGAATGACTGCCAGAAACCTGGACCAGTATGGTGATGGGCTGTTTGATATACTATGGAAAGGCGCACTCCAGCCAATAATAGACGACTTTAACAAATCTGATGATGAAAAGCAGGAATCTGAAATTTCAAATATCTCCTCAAAATCACCAACTTCTACTTCCAAGCATTGTGTACGTCTCCTAAGAACGTTTGTGAAATGATTTCCCTGGCTATTGTGTTTTATTTTCAGTAGTATATTCAACTTAGTATACATTTTTGTGATGGGGAATTGATTACCTCTTCAGTAGAATGCAGCTGGATTTTCTAAATATCTGTTTGCCATGGTGTTGGTTAATAGAATAATCATTTTTGCTATGCTGTACCTACTTGTCCACTTAGATGATCACAGCTAAATGAACATATGTTAATGAATGATATAAAGCCCAGGTTTTGAAATTTCTTTCGGTCACCCTTGTGTTATGTACTGTACACTTTTAAGCATCAACATGTTGAGAAAATAACTCCAAATTTATTAACATGGACTCGCACTCGTGCTATATTCATAGTTAAATTGAATCAATCATCTTACAACTTGGTATTTTCTGCGTCTTTGGAGTTGTCTTTTCAACTTTTCTAAAGTATTGGGGCTACATAATTTTTTATGCACTTTATTGACTGACTTGAAATTTTTTTCTAAAAGCCTAGTTTCTTTATTTTTAGACTCCAACAAAATCGAGGCCCACAACAGAAGGCAAGTTTGTTTGGTGTTTCTTGTGTTTATAATACTGTGGTAGTACTGTAGTAATTCTGTGGTAATAATAATTGTCATAATGTAGTTAAAAATACAAGCCCTACTACTGACATGTTATTTTCTCTATTATGCTATTTTCCTGTTGCATAAATAACAACATTTGTACAATTCATTGTTTCATAGTTTAATATTTTGTTAATACTCTATAGAATATAATTTTGTGCATATGTTCAACAAATATATCATCTCTAGGTGTTTGCTGAATTTTGTTTGTGCTATTACGAGAAGACAACTTCTGGAATTGTCACCTGTACTTATAAATATATTACTAATTAAATTGCCAATCCTAATTGTGTTTTAACTTTGATTTTAGTAACCATTATCTATCACAGTTTTTATCTCAAGTTGTTGAAAGAACACATAAATATCTCTTCTCTTTGCTGAAGTTACATTCTGTCAAATTTGAAGCATCTGCATTTGCTTTTGATTTTTAATAACAAAAATTGATTCAAAATTGATACTAGTTGATAATATATGTGACAGAGTTGTTTCTCTAATCTCTACCATGCTTTTGCAGAAACAACATGGGTTTCACCACCTTCCCAATACTCCCCCTTTCAACCAATGAAAAAGAAGAAAAAAATGTCAAATGTCATTCAATCAGACAGCGATAGCGATATGCCGTCTACGAAAAGTGCAGACGATAAATTGAGTGAAATGCTGTTAGACTCTGATTCAGATATCGAGTTTGTAGATGAACAGCGGCGACCTCCCAGGAGCTCGCAGTGTAATCAACTTCAGCCTGAGGCTATAGACTTAGATGACTCTGTTCTAGATGAGACTGTAACTGAGTCAAACTACTCCTCACAGTATAAGTTGTCTAACAAGGCGCCAGATTTTAAACTTCCTTCTCTGCCTCTAGCTCCAATGCGAAGATCTGGTCTTCGCAGTCGAAACACAAACGTTCCCAAATGTCAAGTATTATTTACACGGAAAAACCCGGAAAAGTTGAAAGAATTTAGTTCAATCAGGTCAAGGACAAAACTAAAGCCTAGTTCCGACAGCACTTCAGATATTTTTAGCAGTGATGATGAAGACCTCAATGTATGTCTCATTTACCTCTTCTTCTATTTTGTGTGTGTTAAGTCTTTTGCAAGTATTTGTAATGGTTTGCAACGTAATAATACAAATTATAACATAATGATACATTATAGGACATAACAATCTATTATGATGACCTAATAATAGGATACTACAGTTGAGTTTGTGGAGATTTTCAAGCTAAGCACATCAATATCATTGTTATTAGTAGAAATAATTTTTATATTTGTGTTCCTTATTTTCTTATTCAGTAAAATTTCCAACTCCGCCAAATTGAATTTCCAAATGAAAATCGTAAAGTTGACTGCAACTTTAGACACAATGTTTTGGCTGAAAATCAAGATTTGTGTTGATGGATGATAATATGTTAGCATTTTCAGTTAAACTGATTTTACTAGTGCTTTGTGTCCCTTTCAATAAGTTACGCTTAGTTTCAAATGTATAATTGTGTAGTTGACATTATTGCTTGTAGATACCTGTACTCAGAACAAAGGCAAGGTCAAGAGCAGCCAATAAGTTCAAGGTTATCTCAGATAGTGACGACTCGGATAGTGAGAAAGCGGTGTGTGGCGTTTCATTACTTGTTTGAAGAGTTTATGATCAATATGATCAACAAAATAAAACTGTGCTGATTATTTACAATGTTTACTAAAACTGCTGTAGTAGCTTTGTGGCTTAGAATGTAATTAAGTGGGGAGCATAACTCCGCAATAATGCAAGAACACGATGGGTTTTCCAAGTAGAGTAGGAGTAAACTTTATTGAATTTGAATAACTATATCTGTGTGAGTTGATCCGGCGATCTCCAGTGGTAGACTGATTCTACTCTGCGAGCTCGCCTCCTTATATACTGGGAAAATGTCCTTTCGAGAAACTTCTTCCAACCGTGTTCGAAAATGTCGGAGTTTCCGACATGTCTGATCGAATCCGACAATCGGCTGCTATCGGAACCAGTCGGAGGTCCGACATTTCCAACATTTCCGATCTATAGCTGTATGTAGATCTGCTAGGAACTGCTGGGATAGCTTTTAACAATATATTATTTGAAACTCATTTGCATGCAATCAGATCAAATTTGTTGCAGATGTTTACTAAGTTTAATGGAAATTCAAAGCTATATAATTTTATTTTATTTCTTGTTTTTAGCCAACAGCAGTACTGGGTAGAAAAAGGACAATAAAAGATGTTCCTATATCGTTAGAAGAAGAGCTCATAGGAGAAACAAGCATGTCTCTCAGTGATGATGAGGTTTGTCTAGACGTGCATCTCGTCCTCGCTCTCTCTCTAACTGCTGAAATGAAATAAATCACAAATCTGCTTCATCATATGTATTAATAGCATATTACTGTTGGGTACATAAATAGCTCAGCAAGTAAACATCACTATACTACAGTTTCCCTGGTATTGCTGGTTATCATAAGCCTTATCTCATGTTTGCCTTCTGCGGGTAAAGTGTTAGTGTTATATCAGGTTGCCTTCTTATATTTCTTATAAATTGTGGCAAAGCTTTTTAGCACAATGTTACAATGACCTTGGTGTACGGGTAGAGGTGTTGGCATAGGTTCTGCTGGCCTCCCAAACTCAACCCATCAGGGTAATGTCAGCGAGGAACTCTGCTATAATTGTCTGTTTGAAGCCTTCAAGCCAAGTTGTCAAAATTACTCAGGGCAAATACTTTTCCGTTAGAGTTCACGTAGTCCATATTAACTTTTTTGCAATTCAATGACAAAAATTAGAAGTTTATTTTGGAGTTGGCTCTTGTTTTGTTGTGAGTTCATGCATTGATAAATGACTATATTTAATGTAGTTGTAAATTGGCAGACTGTTTAAATGCCTTGGCTTTCTTTTAGTTTGTTTTTTAACCGGGTAGTTTAGTCACAGATTTTGTACCATATTTATGTAAGTTTTTCTAAAAGCTTGTCACATGTGTGCATAGATGACCTTTTCAACTTCTATACGTTGTGTTGTAGGACTATCAGCAGGATGCCCATGGAGATGTGAGTAAAGTTATTCTGTTAATATTATAGAGTAACAGTGAACATTGAAAATTTTGTGTTTTGTGATTTCTTTCATGTTTCTGAGGAACCTTCTCATAGCTTTTATTTCATTTTATTTAATTTAAGCAAAAATTATTTATGCAAAATCATTTCTTTTATATTTTTCATTAAGTTTAATGAAAGTAAAATCATACTTTTAAGTTTTTCTTGATATGCTGTGATGAGTAGCTCAGATTTTATAGACATAAAAATTATGAAATGTAGAAGCTATTGACAGGTAAATGCATGCATTTCAAGTTTCGAGATTGTACATGCAATGTGCATGTCTGACCTAATTCTTGTTTACTTGACCTACTTTTAGCTGATTGAAAGAGAGGCTCAGTGTGCAGTTATTGACAGTGACGAGTGGGACTCGGACGGCGACTTGGAAAAGAGTTTTATTAACGACCAGACTTTGTGCTCACAGCAACTCTCTCAAGGTGAGTCATCCTTCAGGGCTACACTATAGCAGGTGGTTAAGTCTTAGTTAAGTGTCACCATGTAGCAGATGGTTGAGTCATAGTTGAGTGACACCATGTAGCAGGTGGTTGAGTCATAGTTAAGAACCACCATGTAGCAGGTTAGTTGAGTTTTAGTTAAGTGCCACAACGCAGCAGATGAACCAGTCATAGTTAAGTGGTACAATGTAGCAGGTGGTTGAATCATAGTTAAGTGTCACCATGTAGCAGGTAGTTGATTCATAGTCAAGTGCCACCATGTAGCAGATGAACCAGTCATAGTTAAGTGGTACAATGTAGCAATAGCAAATAGAGGCAAACATTACTTGTTTAAAATGTTATGGTAAATAAAACAAGTTACTGCTGTTAATTATTGAAAAAGTTCATTATATAATGACTGCAGCTAAAGAAAGTTGCAACTTTCTGGATAGTTTTATGGCTAATGAATAATGTTTATGATTTAAATTCTCTCAACTGTAATGTTTTGCTTCAATCAACATGAGTTCCAATTATCTTTACTTTGAAATGGGCCACATAGTAGAATTATTGTGTTACAATGTGTTGACACTCTACCTGCTAGGATTAAAACAAAATGGTTTCAATGAGAAACAGTGAGAAATTAACACTTTATCATTGTCTCTTATTTCAATTCTTCATATATTTGTAGACAGTATGCACGGGCTTTACCTCAATAGCTTAGTTGATCGAGGTGATCGTGGTGGCATGTGGTAAAAGTTACGGACAGCTTTTTTTCAAACATTTTCCTCCTCTAAGTCAGAATCTCTCAACTATATGCATCTACTATTTTTATGTGCATTGAGTTTTGTTTATTTTTTCTTTCAACTATGTAATTAGCAAGGCATGTATCTTTATTTTCTTATGTAAATATGATAAGTTTTGGTAACTGTAAATACAAGTGTATATAAACACAAGTATAATTTATACAAAATAAAGCCGGTTCTAATAACATAATTTGTGGATTAATTTCTGTAAACTGTTTATAAGGTATCTGTGCCGGTTATATGGTATCTCATCGCTATATGCCCAAATCTTTCAATTTCTCCCAAAATCTTATGTCTGATTAGGTTCATTACTAGCAATCACCTGTAATCTGGTTTGGTTGAAATAGCAAAGGAGGTCCTCTGGTAATGCCCTGCAAATTCAAGTGCCATGGTTATACACAAAGGCTATAATGAAGGTCGTCACACAATTATACTCTGGTAAATGGCCATGCTTTAAAATCATCAGATTTACCACTGCCATGAAATCTGTATTTGGGAAAGTTTCTTATTATTTATGCCAAGTTGTGTAATATATGACTTTCTGAAAGTTCTGAGTATTTTAAATGTGAGGTGAAAAACTATATGACCCTTATCATAATATACCTACAAGTGCTTAGGGGGTCGACAATTACTAGAACCAAGACTATGGTAACGAGCTCATATGGTGAGATATTTTATGGACTCTGCAATACTCTTAGAAAAGACAAGCATTTTTTCACTTAGATAACAAGAATGAACAAATTAGCTGCTGTGACATGCTGAAGCCCACAAGTTCAAGATGGTATGTATTTTACTAAGTGTTTCGAATGATGTTAAAATAAATGCATGTCTTCTTTCATGAAATGTTTAGTTTAACTATAGCAGATTTTGTCTATCTTTTTTTCATGCTACTGCAAGTCTATTAGTAAGTTAGTTGATTCTTATATGAAATATATTACACTCAAATACTTACACCTCTTGGGTTAAAGAATTTACTAGAAATAGTACACGGAGTTGCGTGCTTTTTCTGATGCTGGTATTCCTTATTGCTGTACCGGGAATATTTGGTGCTTTCTGGGCTACAAAGTCAAGCAAATGTGAAGTCAAGCAGAATATTTGAATTTACAATTCATTATGTTATATAATACATGAGATCAGATGCATGTTCTTACAAGTAGTCTAAAGCGGAGCTGATTCTGTTCAACTCATTTTGCTGCTTCACCCAAATCTTCCGCTTCAGATGCAGGAATCCGTAGTTCCAGGGCTTACCTACAATAATGCATATTGTGAAATACATTACCCCCAACAGGACTTGAACCGTACATTTCAGGCTTGCAAGCAGGTGTGCTAATCGTTACTCCACGGGGCCTACTGCGTAATCTCAATTGCACTATACATATTGCAAACAGCACATTTGTATGGGTTGCGTTATATAGAAAAATTACTTCCATGGCTCTATTTTTAGGTATTTCCTGTATGCAAGTTAAGTGATGCAAAAAATGATAAACTTCCAACAAATAGACTCCCTTGCAACAAGTCTCCAAAAAAACATTAGAAACTGAAGATAATATATTAGTAACTTGTCTATAAGTGTAATCCTAAACAATAACTACATAATATATTAATCAAAAAACTATATAAGTTTTAATTGGACAATCTAGACTTCAGAACAAACGGCATTTAAACATTTCAAAACAAGCTTCTATTAAACTATAACCATAGCAACCGGGAAGTAACTCAACATGGCTATTCTATATAAACTATCAAACTTATGTGTCAACCTAGTTTCAATTAATATGTCAACCTAGTTTCAATTAATATGTCAACCTAGTTTCAATTAATATGTCAACCTAGTTTTAAATAATGTATCAACCTATTGTGACAAATGTATCAGCCAGATTATTTTCATGACATTGCTCATTTAGTGTTCATAAAAAAAACCTCCAAACCAATAGTAAACTTTTGTAGAAAGATTTACTAAATGAGTGTGTAACTAAATATTATGTATAATGTATCTATTTGTAACATAGATGTAGACATGCATAGTGTAATGCTACTAATTTTCTGCATACCCTCAACTGGGTGGTCAGATTTCTCTGGGCTCCAGCATCTCCTATGCATGTTATGGTATCTCACAGGTGGTAGCAGGTTTCTCCTTGACACCTGTCAACCACATGGCAGACACATGTCAATTGCATATCAAATTTTATATAAAAACTAAAACTCTTGTTTTATTTAATTTATTTAGCTAGCTGCTTGTTGTTATAATAATACAAAGTTATTACATATTGGTAATGGTCTATAAAAGGCAGTTGATTAAATGGTAACACTTGTTAATTAGGGTAAATTACTTTCTATGAAAAAGTAAATAATACAGTTGAATAACTAATTATAACAGATATCATCATATTTAAATTCATCCCTCTTAGACAAACAATGTATGAACTTGCTTGAACTTTCAAATTATATACAAGTTATTGTATGCCATGTATATATTACAGCAATCACTTGTATATTTCATAAATTACAAGTATAAGCTATAAATAGAGTGTGAATGATATATTAGTTTCAATTTTTGATTTTTAAACCTGCAAAAGAAACAATAATAGCAATTTTTATTGTTTACTATGTTATTATGCTATGTTTATAAATAATTAAATAATTAATCCTAAAACAGCCAGTTTATATCATTATAATAATTTCACAATTTGAGTTTATATTCGCTCTCTATGTGAGAACCTCTGATGGAAAGAGTGATTTCTTGTCTGGCAAAACAGCAATTATGACTGAATGACTTTCCTAACATCACCATGGCCAATAGCCAATAGACTTTACTAGAATTTGAACTACTGACTTTATGTCTACTAAGTCGGTGCTTTAACCCCTAAACCAGTGCTGCTTGCATGCCTATGCTTGTTATTTTTGTTAAGCTGTTATAAAGATTATAGGTATTAGAGAAAGTAGTTGTGTACCTTGTTGTAGTCTTCACAGTACTGTGTGTTGTATGTGCTGTCTACAAACCGATGAGCTGGTGTGGTTGTCAGCAGACTAGGCAGCCCTTCATCCCTCAGGTGGTATCTAATTGGTTGAATATTATAGGTTACTATATTACTATATATAATTATTATATATTACTACATAGTTTTATATTATTATGCTATTATATTATATCAAACTATATGTCATTACATCTTACTATATATTAATGTTATATATTGCTATATAATTATAGATTGCTATATAGTACTCTACACATGGTTATATGTAATATAAATATACATTATACAATATGCTATTATTTTATGTTACTATATAAATTGTAATCTACTATATAGTTGTATATATATTACTGTGTCATTGCATATCACTATGCTATTGTATATATTACTTTATTATGCTATATCTATTAAAAATATCTGCAGTTTTCTTGTCTGTAATCTTGAAGCCCTTGTAGCTTAATTGGTTAGCGCGCCTGCTTGCAAGCTAGAGGTTTGTGGTTTGAATCCCGGTGGGGGCAATTATTTTGCAGTTTTATAGCAGAGTATGCTTTTTGATGAAGACTTCCTAGAGCTATAGAAAAATTATTTAGTGTTTATTTTACTAAAAGCTTTAATCGATATTTAATTATTTTATTTTAATTCACATTTTACAGTAAATTAGATTTTATCTTAAATAATTATTACTGTAGACTGTTGACATATATCTTATCATTATTCCATCACGACTAATATTATTCTACTGATATAGGTTAATTACAAGAAATTATGACAATTTTCAATTTTAAATTATGACGTAAACTGTAAATGTTCTAGTATAACATTGTTAAGTTCAGATAACAAATTTATCCAGTTACCAACTAGTACTTATGATACATTTTTGGGTTTTTTTAATTTCAAACTTTAATTGGGTCTTTCAATTTAAAGAATAATTTAGGGAAAGATTTATTCAGTTTCAAATTGACAGTGATTTGCCCGTTCTATTATAATTGGCTTACTACAGAAAAATGAAGTTTATTTCTTTAAATTTCCTTACAACTCTACAAACAGTTTGTTCCTATAATACCTACAACACTGATGAACTATAAAATAAACTTATAACAGAGGATCAGCATGTACACTATAACCAGGTGTAAAAGTTGAGCTGTAAAAGAAATTTTAAGGCTTTGTTTTTACTTTCCTTAATGTTTAACACTGCTACAACTCTACCTGACTTTGAGATGGTCAGCATCTGTATTGTCTTTATATGGCGAGTCTTTAAACTCTCTGCAATATGTTGTCTGGTAGGGACGGTGTCCTTCCACTGAGAGGTCACAAAATGTCTACATGTACATGTTTATGCATTAGCTAACAGTATATTACATTGTACTAGATGAAGAGCACCAACTGAAGCTCGTAAAACCCACACAAGTTTATAGTCGCTATCCCTGTGAAAAACCCTTGGTGGAAAGAGTTTTTGCAGGCTGAGGACTTATTTAAATGAGGCACAGGAGCAATTATGACTGGATGCTCTTCCTAACATCACCAATGACCTTTGTCAGGGCTCAACCCATGACCTCGTGTTTACTAACACCAGACCACGGCTGCTCCTCCTACCAACTGAAGCTCATGACTAATTCATACTACCTACTCTCAATTAATTTATTAGGGAATTATAATAAAATGCAATGTGCACGTAGCTTTGTATGGAACATACTTACCATCATATTTTTCAAAGAATGAATTCAAATAGGCTGAGGTTTTATTGTTAGAAATGAAATAACGTATTCATAGCATATTATTTATAGCATAATTAACAGTTTTTGATAATAAAATTAAGAAAATTTGTCAGAAACTTTCAAACTCTTGGTGCTTTTTTTTCTAATTGCTAGGCTCTGTAAGCCTCTAGGAACATAACAATTGGAGTATGAAGTTCCTAACACATGCATGCTACACCAGTTTTGCCAAATAACTGTTATACATTGTTAACTACTATTTCAATGATGAAGAGCAGAAAGTTATGTTTAACTTGCCGGAGGTTTATATCTGTATTCCTCATAGCAGAGTTTATCTTTCAGCTTTGTTATATTCTTCATGGTTGAGATTACAGAGGTTCACCAATTGGAAAATTTATTAATAAAAATGTATTTACTTTGTGATAATAAAATTGTAAATAGGATCTAAGACTCTATTAGCAATCCACATCAAGTAGCAATTGTTATGTAAACAAAAATTTGGTCATTGTTGACTTCAAAACTAAAACCATTGTTGCAATGTTGCTCTGGTATAACTAAAAACAGTTCAGCCACGGCGCTCACACCAGCACACACACACAGCACACACACACACACACACACACACACACACACACACACACACACACACACACACACACACACACACACACACACACACACACACACACACACACACACACACACACACACACACACACAGCACACACACAGTGCTAATCCAAATTTCCATGTCTCTGTTTGTATAGCGGTTGCCAATGGCCACCAAGCAAAGGTTATAATGATTTTTTTTGTTAAAAAGTAAATTCACAATGGTTACATTGTTCGTTGTTCAACAATATAAACAGTAATTAACTGTTTACTCTGAACTTTATTCATGAAATCAGAACTTCCTTTTAATACATAGCTGCACTGCAATAGAATCTTTCAACGGCTTCAAAAGATCAAACATGACTATGCCAACACTTTACTCACCTCCTATAGTTAAACACTTAAAGCAGATAACCTATATATACCAAGTGCCCTAAGTGTTAGCTGATAGTATGTATGGTGTCCAGTAAACATAATTGCACCAGTAAAATGTCACGGTAAAGTGGCACAAGTAATAATGGCACAAACAGAAAGTAGTTAAAAATGGCACATTTTCAATATTAGGGTTTGGGGTGGGTTTTGGTTGTTTAGGATGGGGGTTTATCTTTGGGAATGGGGGTTTGCTTATAGGGTTGGAGTTCAAGGGTTGAGGGTTCCAGTTTGGGTTTGAGAAAATTTAACATCAGTGTGTCATTTTTTCCTGCTTTGCCATTCGTGTCTTCATTACTGGTGCCATTATTACCTGTGCCGTTTTTACCATGCCATTTTTACCTAAAATCAATCTGCATAGTTGCTAATAAAATCAAGCTCTTATTACTTTATACGGCATAGTTACTATTCACTAATAAAGTTATGAACTCTTATCACTTTATATGACAGCTAGTATTTGCATAAAGGACTACAAAATTTGGTGAGAAAGGCATGTAGGGTTTTTACACTGCACTAAGCTGGTTCATTAGATAAGACTATTAGTAGATGAGATACGTCAACTCTTTTGAATAGCCATTATAAACTGTTATTTAAATAATGATAAGAGTTTCTAAAATACATAATATGCCATTACCAAAACTTGCCACCACGTGTTATTTTCTAAGTTATTTTATCCGACTGCATGAAAAGAGATAGAGTTAAATAAAAACTGGTAAGCTGGTGAGCTATAAGGAATTTATGGCATGCACTAGAACACATTAGTGAAAAAGTACATACATTACACTCAACCTATAAGTACATGTATATATAAACATAGAATAGCTCTATGGAAGTAAACTAAAACTTTATGTCTTAACTTTGTTCTATACAAGAAACAATGTCAATGTTTTATATAATTAGGTACCGTATACAAGTTTTAATACTGGCAAGCATGTGTTGGTTCACCTAACTACCTATAAAAACTCACCAAGGCTTAAAGTCACTATCCCTGTGAGAACCCCTGATAAAAAAGTTTTATTTGAAGCCGGATAATAAGCAATTCATACATATGCGGCACACGAGCAATTATGACTGGATGCTCTTCCTAACACCACCAATGGCCTTCACTTGGTTTTGAGCCCATGAATTTTGTGTTGCTAAGGCGAAGCTTCAACCCCTAAACCAACCCCTAAACCACTGCTGCTCCCCTTACCTACCCAGATGTAGTAATGAGTAATGACACTACTGATGATATATAATTTTTTCAATCATCTAGAATGTGACGGTTTTATGCATGTTGCTAGCTGCTATAGAGAAACTGCATAATAACTAATTTTATTAGTTACACAGCAAACTCATGTTTATAAGGAAAGGCCTGAAAATACAACAGATCCAAAGTAAGAAACTTCAGTAGCTGCTATAGTAAACTGAGTTATAGATGTGTTTGTATAATATACTATATTGAATAGCTTATTAAAGATTATGTGAAAGGTATGAATAGTGCTATTATGTAAACTTAGCACAATCGATTTTGCCTTTTGTATTCTGTACAGTCAGTATTTCATAGTTACACAATAGATAAACTGATTCATGCAAATATTCTATGATTATTTCATTTCAGTGACTGCAAATGGGACAAGCTTGTTTAAACATTTGCTCTAGCATGAACCAATCAAAAGTAATGTTGTAATCTTGTAATGGAAATCTTATGTGAAGCTCTATATGACACTTATGCTATATTTGTCTGCTTTATGTCACGCTAGCAGCTCACTGATCAAGCTACTAAAATAGATAATCTTCCTGCATCATATAAAGAATTAG
The DNA here is from genome assembly GCA_964035545.1 of Bugula neritina. Taxonomy (NCBI): domain Eukaryota; kingdom Metazoa; phylum Bryozoa; class Gymnolaemata; order Cheilostomatida; family Bugulidae; genus Bugula; species Bugula neritina. Next base: position 10,839,754 of record OZ037770.1, on the reverse strand, counting down.
CCGCTGTTCGGAGAAAAAGTGATGAAGATTTTAGGAATCTTTTGGCAGCCATACCAGAAAGTAAGAGAATAGAACTTCTTGAAAAAACCGCTAATGAGCGAGGAAAAACAATGGCACACTTACTAGCTGAAGGTGACAACTTAGACTGTCTCATAGAAGTTCTTTCAGAAGAAAATCTGTACAAATTATTGCTAGTCTGTAAAACAAAGTTTTGCTACACAGCCTTTCACTTGGCTGCAATTAAAAATCATGAATATATTTTCAGTAGTGTTGCTAAAGCATTATCATTCTCACAGCATAAGCTTTTAAAGCTACTAACAGCTCAAGATAAAATATATGGCAGAACGGTCTTGCACTTTATTGTGGAATGGAGTTTCACAGACTCACTAATAACGATTGTGCCATTCTTTGATTCATCGATTTTGTACCAGCTTCTAGAGATGAGAGATGGAGAAGGACTAACTGTTTTACACTATATTATGGGTGGTAAATGTCTTGGACCAATGCTATGCATTAAAGAAAAGTTGTCCCAACTTGAATTTTATGACCTGCTTGCCATACCAAACAATGCTGGTGCTACTCCCTTACACTCGGCAGCTATGGTAGGTTGCACAGAAATGTTTGAATTGGTATCAACTGGTTTATCAAAAGATGAGTACCAGAGCTTGCTTCTCACAGTTGATCAAAATGACTGTTCAGTAATTCACTACGCTATGAAGAAGGAGAAACACCAAGAGCTAGTCAAAGATCTTCTAGAGGCGTTACCAACCAACTCTCTAAGTCAGCTTCTGTCATCACCAACAAAGGATGAAGACATTCCTACTGCTGTGCATTTTCTGGCCAAATTTGGCTGTGAAGAAATAATCGAATATATCGTGACACGATATATTTCAATGAAAGCACAACTTTTTAAATTTCTAGCCAAACAAACAAAGGAAACCAGAGAGACACCACTTCATTTTGCAGCTAGGGCTGGACAATTGGGTATATTCAAATGTTTAAAACCTTTAGAAAACTTAGAAAAAATTTTGATTATTCTTTTAAGCATCAAAGATTCGGAAGGCTATACAGTTCTCCACCATGCTGCCAGATTGGGGCATACAGATATTGTCGAAGATATTGCTGACAGTCTGTCGAATGATGCTTTGTTGGAACTAATGTTGCAGACTGAAAACAGTGGTGACTCGGTTTTGCACTGTGTGGCTGAACATGGTAGCACTGGCCTGTTAACAAGTTTGCTTGAGAAATTGACATCATTGCAGAAATATGAGATATTGACAAGTTTGAATGGAAACGCCTTGACTGCATATCACCTTGCACTACAAAGAAAGAATCAAGAAATTGCAGATAGTCTCAAAAGCTCTATGGATGAAATACTAACAGATGTTGAAGGTATAATTGTTGCTACGTTGGTGAAACACGCTGCGCACTTTTGTACAGCCATGCATAGACTGTAGCCTCAGTGGTTTCGAATAATTCAAGTGTTAATCTAGCTATATATATTTTGATGCGTGGGGACGTAATGTAGGTTATACACCATAGATTGAATACACTATCTTATATACATTGCATTATATACTATGTTATTCACTATATTATATACTATATTATACAGTACAATTTATATCATAATATACACTATATTAGACACTATCTTATAAACTATATTATGTTAAATTTTAGAAGCTTTTAAAGGTTCCGGAGAAGAACAAGTACTGCATTCCGTTAATGAAAATGAAGATTCAAAATTTGCAGAAGGTATGACTTTGAAGGGATCAACATTTATAATTGCTTTATTGAATGTCAAAATTTATTTTCCATGCATATGTAGTTTTGTGTGAATAACTACTGAGTGTGGGTTTATGCATGTAGAAGAAGCTAGAGCATAACTTTTTGTATTTATCCAAGAGAGAGAGAACTGTGATTGATATGCTGGAGTAGTAACAATATCAAAGATAGCGAGATAAAAGACAGTATAGCATCAGAATCGAACCATACATGTGTCACTGGTCTCACTGAGTGTCCGGCTTATATAAGGAAGCTTCATTCCAGTTGTAGAGCTTGCGGCATCTCAGAGTACCACCATGCGACATGTAAAGTACTGCCATGCGGCATGTGTAAAATGTTAGTAAGACAGGAATGCGTAGGCTAAGGTTCAAGGCGATTGTCGGAGGGGGGGGGGGTGGCATGATGTATCCCACAGCCATTAAAATATAAAATGCACATATTTATGGTACAAGCAGAATATACATACACAGTGATATACAGTGCATTATTTTGTTTTAGCACTTTTAGCTAACAGCCCTTTTGTGAACTTTCAACAGCTTTGTGGTACTTCAAACCTTGTAAAATACTGGTTTGCACAGAAGCATTGTCACATTTCAATCTTTCAAGAATTATTGACTGTAAAGGATTTCCAAATGCAGGGAAAAATTAGAGGTCACCAAGTGTAGTATTTCTGGAAGCCTCCTTCCAGGACCATTTCACATTGTGACCCCAAACTTTGTGCTGCATCAAGTGACTTCCTTGAGCGTAAAGGACTTATTGTTTTTTGTTGTGGTAAAGGAGCAATTATGACTGAACACCTTTTCTATCAACACTAGCAGCCTTTATCTGGGTTAGAAAAACTTACCTTGCATGTCTGTACTTTAGGCCAGTTTTCTAACCACTATAAACCATTCTCATCATATATAAGTAGTCATTTTTCATAAAATAGAACTTAATAGGCACCTCAATTCAATTGCAGAATTAAATACAGCCATATATTTTATACTAGAATTCAAAGGTCAACATTGAAGCCCCCATCTCTCCTTTCTTTTATAGCAGCTCCTTGGTGTTTAGAACTATATTCAGTATTGAGTATTGATATACTGAAATTTAGCAGCAAAGTAATGCTGCTGCTGTATTGATTAAGGAGAAAGTTGAGAAAAGTCATACACTCTGATAAAACTTTTTGAAGCCCTGAAAATCTTTTAATAAAATGGAAGAATTAAATTGATTGTTGAAATTGAATTTTCTTTTTCATGATTAATTCTATGATGTATTTTAGACATAGCAGACCTCCAAAAGAAAGAGCAGGTACTAATATCTGAAATAAAAAGTGAGTTTATACACTATAATAAAACTACTGGCATATACAATACAATTAGCTGGTGAATAATAGTTAGATAAAGATGTAACAAATGAAATCACCGTCCAAACAAGCCCACTTATAGCTTAGACAAAACAAATAAAGCCAAGTGACAATTAAAAATGACTAAAGTGAATTTGATATTATTAAAAGAAATTGACAAATGTCTCAGATTAGAAGTCAAAGATCAAATATATTTGATATTTGACCTCTAACTTGCAGTTTAAAGGAATTAAGTAGACTAATCATAGCAAAGAAATTTATAGAAGAGCAGATCTAAAATCAGCATACAAATATGCTGATATACTCAAACAAAATTTAAATAATTTAAATTAGCCCTCTGTTATGCATTGCATAGGGAACTATAATCATGATATCACTCTTTCAGATTTAAAAGAAAAATTGGCTACAGATGTTGCGGAGCTAAAAGAAGTGCAGCACAAACTAAAAGCGGCCAATGAGAGCATAGAAGAGTTGATGAGTGCAGACAAAGAAACCAACACTGACGCAGATATAACTGGCTTATTCTCTGTGAATTTTACACCTTTTAGTGACAGCAGTGCCTTAGACAGTGAAGAAGAGTTTCCACTAGATTATTCACCAGATGAAACAGCACCAGATGAGATATTTGCATTGATTCACAGGTAAGGATTAACTGATTTTGTACAAGTAATCAAGTCCAGGTTTAAAGTGACATACCTACCTAAACTTATGAATGAACATCAGTTTTAGTAAATTGCATTAGCCGTTGTGGAAGATCAAGATATTATTAATGCAATGTTTAATTGTCTTTTGAGTGGCCGAAAACAACTTTTTTCATGCGGAAAACCTTTTAGTTATTTATTTGCACTTTTTAGGCCGTAATGCATAGTGGGTTTAATAAAGTTGAAATAACACTGTAAGGCATTAGGTTGCTCTTTACAGTTTGTAAAAATTGTTCTAGCATTCTGCTGACCATATATTTGTTGAATTGCAACTTCCTCTCATTAAATGTACTTTAAAACGCTTTCAGGTCTGAAAACCTGTCATGAACTTTTTTGTAGGTTGTGTGAGGAAAATGAAAATGTGACAAATGCTGTTACAATGCAGTCTTCAGAAAATTGGAAGGAAATATTGGTGGTTGGAGAAAAAGTTTCTTCTATTCAGGGAGAGTTGGAAAGAATGGTGAAAGAAAACCAAAAGCTTCAATGTTTTGAAGTGCTTTATGAAAACAAAACAAGCTTTACTAAAGAAAACTTGAGCCTTATTGTATCCAAAAGCCGAAAAATGGATAATAATCACAATTGGGGTGATGTGAGGTACACAACGAGTGAACTCATAGTAAAAGCAGAAGAAAAGGATAAATTTGAAAATAACCGCGTAACCCCTGGTGCTTTGTTTGCAGTTGTACCTGCTCACTTTGTACTTAATAGAGAGCAAAACACAACAGCAAGACTGCCCATAGAGCAGAACATTACAGCAGTGCTGAACAATGCAAGCGGGCCTTATGAGTGTGACCATCACTTAAGCGAAAACATCACTGCTAATCACGAGGCTCTTGATGCTGACAGCGATGACGAAATTGAAATTCGAAGGACCCGCGAAGGGTTTGAGGCTAAAACTTCTAGACGAAAATATTGGGCTCAAGATGAACATGACAAAGATAACAAAAAAGTAGATTTACAGCAACCAATTCTGTTTTGCCGAAGAGAAAGGATTCTTTTGCGAGAAGGTGTTGTTTGTCCAGTTGAAAAATGTCGGGACCAACAAGCATATACTTGCCATCACATGTATATGAACGACATGGCCCTTATACCTCTTGAGTTAAAAGATGCTTACAGATTTCAGGGGAGTCTTCAAATACCTTCTCTAAAACATTCTATAATGCCAGTTGAATCTATTGATCAGCTTCAGCATTTGCATCGCGATCGTAGGAGGATACAAGTGAGAGAAAAGTTTGGGCACCTTGAAATAATGGGTGTCTATGAAGAAGGAGCAGACGATTATGCTCGCCATCTAAATTTTGTTCTGACATCACGCTCCAATGAAGGAGTTTTGCAGTAAGCAATAGAAGTTTACTTCTCAGTTTGTTGTGCAAATATGAGCTGTAAATTTTATTACCAGTTTGAACATCAAACAATAATTGAGCCACTTAGGATAATAATAAAAAAACACTTTAATTATTGGAGTACCTTTTAATTATTCAACTACAATGGTCTAAAACTTAATTTTATGGACATTGTGTTAGTAAAATATAAGTGTTTCACTTTAAACCAAATTTACTGGTTGGGTTGATTTGCTCATCAGAACCAATTGTTATTTGATCCATTATATAACCCACATGCATCTTGCACTTGATTTAAAAAAACTCTGCCTTTTAACTTAATAAATAAATGCACTCCATTTTTGCCCAAATGCAATGTTTGCAAGTAAATAATGCTTTCTCAGATGTTCTTAATTTAATGTGCAGTTTTGAGGTTTCAGCTACAAACATTAAATTACCGAAATTTAGTTCCAGAAATAACAGGGTTTTTGAAAACTGTAAAAGTTACTCATGCATAGCCCATTTGGTGGTCACAGTTGGACTAAAATAACCCAACAGTAAACTCGATCAGTTTATTTTATTTAATTTGTTCCTAAAGACTATTATTTGTGTATTATTAATAGATCAAAGCTACAATAAAACATAATAATGCCAATATAAAAATATGCCTTTGTATTATTGTGTTTGCTAAGCTAGAATGGATTCATTTTTCGTTTTGTGTTTTACTAAAATTTTTAATTGAAACTTTCTTTAGTATCTTTTGATGCTTTATCTCTTATCTGTCTGCTCACAGCACTCTGGAAGGGGGACATTGCGGTTCTCTCCTCTACATCAGAAGTAGAAATGAAGAAAAATGGAGGCCGCTTGGAATGTTTGTAAGCAAAATAGAACAAGTTACAGATCGGAGAGGCTTTCACAAAACTTATTATCAAGCTATAGTGCTCAGCCAGGCTTTTAAAGATTTGGAGATGGAGTATCCACATCGCATTGGAGCTATTAGCAGATTCCGCGTCTAGCAAATCTAGCTGGACAGTGTTATTGGCTACAAATCAATTTGCACCTTCGCTAAACCAACTAAATTACTCACTGTATTTATAGTTGGCAGTTGTGAGAAACGCTCTCTCCCAAAGCTTTTGGATTTCTTTTAAAAAGCATCTTTGATGTTTGGAAAGAAGCTATGGATGATAAGAATTTTGAACATTTCATGCACCTATTTTAGACTATATTGTTAATACTATCTTATTTTATATCAATTATATGCTTTATTATTAACTACAATCAAAGTTTCATTTTGGTCATTAGAATTTACCCATTGATTTAGTACTATAGTTTTTTATTTGAATAACCACATCAGCTAAATCTGAAACAATTGCTACAGGCGAATCTGAACTCTAAATGTTAACTTATTTATATATGTGAGTGTGTGTGCTTGCGTGTGTGCTTGCTATAGCGTTCTTTATTTTTATGTGGTTCCAAACTCAGATTTATTTTATATCACTGTTTCTAATTATTTTAATTTTTTTTATTAAAAATTGATGCAATATTTACACTGCTATTTATATGCAATTAAAAAAGTGATTCCCAAATTAAATCATATTTGTTCATTTAAAAAAATATTCATACTTTTTATATGTCAGCTTAATTCAGTTCACCTTTTTTATACACGCCCTTGACATCTTCAAATTAATTTTACACTCTGATTAGAAATCAAGAAAATAGGTCAACCTTCACTCTTTGTTTAAATACAAATTAGAAATATACTTTGCACTTAAGGCAATGATTTTCAAATGATTTCAATTCTATAATTACATAGTTTACAATGTAATAAATCACTCAGCATATTATCAAAAGCATTATATTATATATATATATATATATATATATATATATATATATATATATATATATATATATATATATATATATATATATATATATATATATATATATATATATATATATATATATATATATATATAGGGGTAGGGGGGGGGGGGGCACAACGGGCCGAAATTTGCATTTGTTGCTCTCATTCGTCTGTTTTTCAAGTTACTAGTTCAATAATCTCTAGTCTTAATGCTGCATCTGTTGTCTATTACAGGTACCAGTTTGTTGTTTCTATGTCTGTCACAACTTTCAGAATAATGAAATTTTCATGACGAAAAAATTGGGCCATTGTGCCCCGGTACTGGGGTACAATGGGCCACTGGGTGGGACACAACAAATATATTGAAATTTTGCTTATTTTGTTACATTTGATCTTTATTTATTTAATATTATAAATAAATAAAGGTACTCTTTCAAATCTACAGGAAAATTCATGTTTTAGCTGTACAGTTTGTGCCACTACGGATAGCAGAGTAAGGCAAAATAGAACGCTCGTCACTCAGTTCTGCAATGCCATTATCATTACTGTTTAGAACCAAAAATGTTCTTTTATTTTCACCTCAGAGGAACGGTTATTAAAAAATAATTTTAGTAACATGTACTACAAAATTCCAAGTGGACTTTTTTCTATGAACTGTAGCTAAGGGGCATGGCTGAGGTTTGTGACTGGCGTACGGAAGGGAGAAGGGGAGCAAATGAGAAAATCACAATTTATTTTAGTCAAATACATGTATATTCCCTCAATGGTGTAATATAATATATTGAATATCATGACTATCTACTAGTAGCAACAGCAGAGTGTTTTGTATTATGTATAAAATGGCAAAAGCTTTAACCTCACCAGATGTATATTAGGGGAGCTTCAACTTTTAGTTTTATAGTCTTACCATGATTTCTTTGATATTTTACAAAAAGGTCAGACATGGTTATATTTATAGACTTTAGAAACATTTCAACCAACTTTTTGGGCAAACAAACTAATAACAGTGATCAGGGTGCAATAATCAGGTGGCCCATTGTGCCCGTGTGGCCAAATTGAAAACAAATGTGCCTCAAGGAAAATTTATTTCAGAGTTTGCTGTTATACTAGTTAAGCAATGTAGAGACAAACAATGGCAACAATATCAGTGAAATATAGGCTTCTTGCCTTTGAGTGTAAAAAGTTATAAAGCTTTAACGATATCCTAAAAACTTTACAAAAAGTAGGTAAAAACAGTTTTTTACTCGCCTTTTCAACACGTATGTTGCGCAAGTGTTGGAACTACAAAGGCTGAATAATTATGTCAAAATCTATTTATGAAAAACAATCACAACTCTAAGTCAATAAGTTCTCTCACAATTTGGCCGGCTTTTTGTACCCCTATGACCCTTGTGCCCCCTCCCCCTTACCCCTACATATATATATATATATATATATATATATATATATATATATATATATATATATATATATATATATATATATATATATATATATATATATATATATATATATATATATATATATATATATATATGGCACAGGATGTGGATGGGGCTTTGAGTTTGAGGGTTTTGATGGGGGGTTTGGGTGTGGGGGTGAGAAAAGTTTAACATCGGTGTGCCATTTTTACCTACTGTTCCATTTACGCCATTAATAACTGTGCCAATTTTACCTGTACCATTGTTACCTGTACCATTTTTATCTGTGCTATTGTTACCTAAAATCAAGCTTTTACATATCCTCAATATTAATTGTTTGCATGAAAATTGATGATTTATTATATAATAATGTCTTAAAAAATTGTTCAATTATGGCCATGTTAGATCTATGGCTACATTATTATGCAATTCTGCTATTTACTAATACTCAAACGGACCAATATACAAAAACATTTATGAATGCTAATTCTTCCAGTGCCATTCTAGAGTTACTAGAATTTTGTTGAAATTCTGTAGCCTATATATACTCTGTATGACATTTATCTATACATGACAACGTGATGTATTTATAATTACATATTGTTGATGTACTTAGTGTTAATGCATCATTTATAATAATTCATATCTTATTTCGAATCAAATAAATTTTGTTCATTGTTTACTATCTGTAGGCTTATTATATAGTATTTTGCCTGAAGATATATGTAGATATTAATGCAAAAATATGGCACAACTGCTGGCTTGATTTCTATACAATTTTTCCTATCAACAATAATGTTTGGCTCTAGAGTCCAGACTTTAGAGCAGTGATGGGCCACTTTCTGTTGCATGATGATTAAGTTCAGAAGTCAGCCAAAATGAAGGGCTACATAGTTGTACACATATGAACTTTTATACCTACCTAACAAAATAGTTTGCCACCAAACCTATAAGCTATACTGTGCTAGTCAGAATGAATACCACAAATTTTACTCATCTTAAACATTATAAAGGTCGCTGAAAATTGGGCAAAGTGGCACAGGTGGCCCTGGGGTCTCCAGTTACCCACCTCTGCTTTAGAGTGAACAGTGGTTACGATTTGAGAGTACTCCATAAAGGGAAAATTTTGGTTACGCATGCGCGTAGTAATGCTGGTCTTAATATTATTTTATTACAAATTATTTTGATAGACGCTGGCGCATTTACCGTGGATTTTCCCATAGATACTTCTTTGGATTTTCCCAAAAGTTTCCTGCGCGTGCACCAGCGCAAACCCAAATGAGTCATATCGAGAGCAACGATCCAGTTAATGGCGAAATATTAGGGTGGTACTTACTGATACTAGTAGTAGTACTGATATTTGACCAGGTAATAGATTTACTTATTTGATTTAGACTCAGTTTGAATTACCTAGCTCTAAAGATTACATTTAGAGTTTAGCGATTGATTGAGCCACAAGACACAAAACTTTTGTACTGAATTTCAAAAGTCACTGTCAGAACCAACTTGAACTTTAACTTCAAAGTTGAACTACTAACTACCAAGTCAAATTAAAATCTCAAATTTTAATTTGACTTTGAGTGTGGGCCCAGACTGAATAACATCATTATGACTATCAATGAAGCTGAACAGTCAATGTCACTGATAATAATTATTGATTAATCATTATGATTATCATTACCTAGTACTACTACTACTACTACTACTACTAGTACTACTACTACTACTACTACCAGTACTTACAGTTATTCGACTTACTCTTACTCTTAGTACTACCGACTACGTCTACCAGTAGTAGTACTGTACTTGTACTACTACTAATAGTACTGCTCTACTAGTGCTAGTACTAGTAGTAGTACTACTACTCTACTAGTACTAGTAGTAGTTATACTTATACTGGGTTATACTTATACTGGGTATTACTTATTAGTATTACTACGTCTACTGTAATTGTACTACTACTAGTAATGAGTACTAGTACTAGTAGTAGTACTCATTACTAGTAGTAGGCTAACTACTACCATTTCTACTCATTGAACTTCATGTTTCCTTCTGAGTCACTAACAGACTAGGTGACACTGACTAGTTACTACAATTTGAATTACCCATAGTTCTAGGGCTAATATTAGTAGAGGTACTGCTAGTAGTAGTACTAATCGTGATAGTGTTAGTAGTAGTACTACTAGTGCTAGTAATAGTCATAGTGCTATAGACATACTCATAGTAGTAATACTTATACTCATATCTAACTGTTCAGAGTAGCACTAGTACTAGCAGTTCTTGCTAGTAGTTGTTCAAATGATTGGTGTTGATATTTATTAATACTATTTATACTATTACATTTGCTATTGCTATTACATTGCAATTGCTATATGCTATTACATTTGCTATTGCTATAACTATTAGCATGTATTTTGTGAGGTGTTTGCATACTAGTTTACTTTTCTTATTAGTGTGAATATCTGTAAGCCTAGTACTGATAGTTTTAAAACAAGAATGTTGGGAAAACTAAGCAGAAATAATATATTAGCATCTCTTTACAAATGAAGAACATGTGTGCTTGTCAGAAGTTATCACTGAGAAAGCATCAGAAATCAAATACCAGAAAATCTCAATGATTCTTGCAGAGTCTGACTGTAGCGTAGTATATAGTACTGTGACAGTACATGGTAATGTTGACTTGCCAGTTTTATATTTGGTATAAATATGTCGTTGCCTTAAAATTTCAGTTTGCAGCTTAAAGAAATGAAGTTTTTTATGGACTATGATTTTCAATGGTTACAAAAACAATGTTTTATTTTAGTTACCTTGTGAACGGTAGCATTTTTGCTCCCTGTGACTACAAAAAATAGCTTTATGGTAAACTTAACTGGCTTTGCAAAAATGCTTCTACAATTAATTTTACAGTTGTGCAATTAGTATCAATACAAATATGTATATTTTATTGATTTGATGAAAAATAATCAATAAAATTTTTCACTTTGTATAGCTTATGATTAAACTGATAAGGGTTCAAAGCATCCTATTGGTGAATAGCTTTCTGATAATGAATGTTTTTGTTTCAGGTTCAATTCACATCGGCCTACTTTTGACCAAAGTAACTGACATAATATTTCATCCTGTGACTTTTAAAGACAAAACTCCAACAGATTATGTCACATCCCAAAGCCAATGATTCTGGCAAGGTATAGCTTCTTAAATTATCTGTACAAGTTGTTGACTGCTATCCAAGGTCATGTAAATAAATTACATTTCATATTTATATACACCAGTTATAGATATTTTTTGTAATTTTAATCTGTCAAAGCTCAAAATTATTTATGAGGATGCTAATACTGCTGCACTGGCATACTATTAAGCAGTTTTGTTGATATATGTGTGGTGGAAAAAAATTATCATGTTGTTGTGTTATTTAATTTTGCAATCTGATAATAAGGTAGCTATTATATAGTGCTAATTTTTCTAATAACTTAGGGTCTTGTAAAAATGATTCAATTTTGAGCATAATGTGAACAGTGCAGATGTTTGTTGAATCATCAATTTTCGAAATCAATATAATTATAGGTATGCTTTATATGCTGTAAAGGTTTTGCCAGATGGTAACAAAACCTTTACACAGCGGGCGAAATGAGCTAGTTTTGCTGATTTCATGGGTCAACATGCTGAACGAATATTGTGAAAAGTTCTTGCAGTAGTAATCTAATTGCCTAAGCACTCTTTATGGAGTCCATTATTTTTGTTTTACTTTTATGTTCTTCATTCCATTCACCGATTATTGAGAATTGATTGTGAGATTTTAAAAGCTGGGCCACAACTGAAATCATTCATAGCAGAGTACAGTAAAGTTATGGGTAGGGAATCGGTCACTCAAGTTTTGTATTTGCTGTCAACCCATTGTAGTGATAGGTAACTTCTGCAGCGGGTTTTCACTCCATATAATTTTGTTTCATGTTGCAGTACTGTAATTTTTGACGTTATCTGTGTTTTACTTTGTTTTACCCATACAGGCAGCACTTCCTGTTTACCTGCCTTATGCTGGTAGTCATGTACTCAACCCATATCCCAGTTGTGTTCCCACCACTTCGCCCATGTCGCCTTGCATTTACATGAGTAAGTGTACTAAACTTAGCATCATAAAAAATGTTTAATTGAAGTTTCCATTGTAATATGTTGGCTATAATTGTAATTTTTGTCAAAATGTTGTGTGTAACCAATGCGAATGAAAATTGTTTCCTTTAATTTATCTTTTGTGATAAAAATAAAATTCTGTTATGGTCTTTAAGCAGCTAGCTTAGTGCGAAGTGTGTATCAAATTTATTAGTCAAAATTCATGGACACTATTGGCTTGACCTTCTTGAACTTGGAGGATTTTTGTTCGTCGCTATTTTTTCAATTTAATGTAACCAAAACTTCAAATTTCTAATAATAATTGCTGAAAATATCAATGTTTATATTGAATTTGATCTTGACTTTATGCAATGCTAACGAGATTTTTTGTTCCCTCACCATTTTTACAGCACATGTCAATATTTGCAACAAATGATGTGAATTTCACTCTGTGCTTCAGTAAATTTTGATCAAACTTGAGCATTCAGCTAATTACTTTCAGTTTGACTATAGAAATTGTTATCTGCAGTTCTATATTGCCCTAAAAGCCCTCATGTTTTTTGTTAATATTCATTCATGTGAGACCCTCTGATAATCAGTTTTTAAAATTGAACCAAAAAGTTTGCAGGCTGTGGCACAGGAGCAACTATGATCAGATGCTCTTCCTGACATAGCCAATTTTTCTGTCAGAATTCAAAGTGCTGCCTAGGCCAGCATTCCAAGAACTACTTCATTGCCAGCATTCTAAGGACTACTTCATTGCTGCTTTCTTAGCAGTCTTCATTCTCACGCTGTTCTGTTAATATAAATGTTTCAATATTTACTGATAGTTGCCTAGAGGAATTCAAGATCACTAATACTGTAAATACTATTCTATTCTCATTAGTTTGCTTTGTGAATGCATCTGTCTAATAAATTCTATAAAACTTATTCATTTGTAAAATATTTAATTTCAAATTTTAGTTAATCATTTGAATAAGCAACTGACATATCAATTCAAATTTAATCAAAATGATTTTTTCTTTAAAGATTGATTTTACTTGGCCAGTCTTTGCTTTGAATTTTATCCAATCAAAGTTATACGTAGCAATTTTTGTTTGCATTTTCTCTGGTCAATATCTTGTCTTCTTTATTCCAACACACAGCAACTGCTTCATCACCACCAGTGCCATGGGTTTCACAACATGTACCACCGGGAAGTGAAGTACCCAAATATGAGAGAAAAGATTTTAAGAAACCTGTAAAGCGAGAAAGAAAACCACTGTTGATTGTGAATCCTGAGACTCATGATATTGTGAATAACCCTGACGTCATAAAACAGTTCCATGAAACTAGCGTGGAACCACAAAATGTTTTTCAAAAGAGAACACGAAAACCGATTATGATTGTGAACCCAGACACGCATGACGTTATCAGTAAGGTCAACCCAGATGCTAAAGATGAAACTGCTGATGTACGAGAAAAGTTCAAACGACTAATTACTGTAAGCTTACAGCTGACTGTTTGGTGTGTGCTCTAACAGTTGAAGTTTTACTATAAAGTTCTAGTGTTTACTTTTTGATGCTTCTCATAGTTTTTTTAATTACTTTAAAGCTGGTTGGGTTGTGTTTTTTTGATGATTGATGTTTGACCGAACTATTAGTGAGATAGTTTATTTATGTTTGCCTTAATTATGACTTTACATTTGGTTACTTTGCTTTTGCCATGATGACTGGTGCTACTTTTTCAAAAAATTTTTCTTGAATTGCAATTTTAGGAGAAACTAACTGAAATCGACTCTGTTGAACTTGAGTGTGGATTCTGTTTACTAAAAGAAGATTTAGAGAATCCCAAGTGTCTACCATGTGGTCATGTACACTGTTTACCTTGTCTGACTGCAAACCTGAGAGTAAACAATATCCTCAGGTGCCCCTGGTGCAGGTAATCTTAGCTAACTGATTGCAAAATTACATTTCCCTGTTGCTTTTCATATTCTAGTTTTTATAAAATCTATCCACGTGTCTGTATTACAGGGAAGTGTTTGATCAGGACATAGGAAGTCTGCCTTCAACTGGTATAGAGGACAACTCCGTATCATGTGACATCTGCACTAAGAAAGGAATAGAGAAAGTACCTGCAGTCATATACTGTACTGTGTGTCGTAAACTCTTCTGCAGAAAGCATGATGAGGTACATTAGATACCATTTCAGGTGAAGCTTTTAGTTCATCACTAGTTTATTAAAAGAAAATTCCTACTTTATTTGTTTTGCTATATTTAGTCACATGATGACACCAGTGATGACCACCAGAAGATGACCATATCTGACTACAGAATACAAGCCAAGAGACTGGAGAAAAGAGTTTGTCCCAAACACACAGCATATCCTTACTCACTGGGATGTAGAGTCTGTGTTCAGCTGTTCTGTGTTCAGTGTGCTTCTCGCAGTAACTTGTGTGTTGGAGGTATGGGATTTCTTTTATAGTTTATGACAAAAAACCTGTTTCATCAGGGGTTTTCTCACAGGGATAGTGACTATAAACTTGTGTGAGTTATAGTCTAAAAGCCGTGCTTGAAATAAAGCACTTCTTTTAGCCTATAACTCACACAAGTTTATAGTCACTATCTTTGGGAGAAAACCCCTGATGAAAAGGATTTTTGTTAAAGTGGACTAAGGACTTATTGAAATGAGGCACAGGAGCAATTATGAGTGGATGCTCTTCCTAACATCACTAATGGCCTTTGTCTGGGCTCAAACCCATGACTTCTTGTTTACTAGGCAAATGCTCTAACCGCTAGACCACGGCTCTTAGCCTATAGGTTTTCATAAATTACAGCAATGCAGTTTTCAGGTTGTATTGGAATTGCCTGGATGTATTTTTTATGAAACAAAACCTGCTATTATTTCAACTGTGTGGGTGGTAAAACAAACCAACTTCATCACACCCGCACACCCAAATTTACTAAAAACTTAGAGTAAAACATAGAAAATCAAGCAAAATTAGAAAACAAGCCTTGTGTATTCAGTTGTATTTGTTAATAGTCTATCAGTTTAATGTACGAAACTATATATACATTAGCCACTAAACTGTGAAATATAGCAAAAAGCTACAGATATATAGTCCGTACTAAATTAAGTAAAATGACCTGTATGGCTCCGTATTTTTATATTTCTAAAAATTAAACAGTCTGAATGTTTTTCTTAGAGCTGGTTACCTCTTCTCCCCTACCTGTTTTGACTTACCGAGTAAAGTGTTGCCTCTTCTGATCTACCAAGCAATTTGTTACATCAGGTTTTGAGCTTAGTGTAGTGGACTTTGTGGGATTACCATTTAATAATGAATAACTTTATATGTTTTATTTAGCTGTTTAAGTGGATGTTTAAATCTCATTCAAAAGAGGTCTGATTCTGTAGATTCAGCCCACCAGCTGATTGGCTTAGAAGACCTGATCCAGGAGCTGATTAACATGGATCAGTTGGTGGCCAAGGAAGACGGCCTTACTGAACTGAGTAAACAGGTTTCGAGAACCTTGGCTAAATTTGATTCTGAAACTGGAAATTTGATCAATATGCTTCATAAGCGTCGCGATAACCAGGTTTGTTGTAGAAATAACTTATGTAGATATTGTACAGGGGGAGCTGTTATGTTTAAGTTACTGCATTGAAATACGATCATTTAATACTTACATTGGTTATTTTAGTGCTATTAGTTTGACAGTCGGTTATTTATAAACTGGAAACCATGTTAGTAGCTGGTAAATGCTCATGCAACTAGTTGATATGAAATAATTTGCACTAGGAATGACTCTTGCTTTGTTATCCTTTTTTATCCTGAGTGTAGGTAAAACTACTTAAAGTAGCTTTTAGAAATCAGGATTGAGTACTCCAATTTGTCATGTGACAAAATTAGTAATTTCGAGACAGTTGGAGATATTGGCTTTCAATGACCAATATGGTTTCTAATGCTTGATTTCAGTGGAAATAAGAACAGTAGTTTTGCTGGAGTTAGTTATGTTTTGTCACATACCTTATATTCATTGTAAAAATATTTCACCTACTAAATGATAAAACAGCTATTCTCTATAAAGTTACTTTTTTAATGAATGGAAAGAAAATTCTAATCCATATTATTGACATTTTCATCAACAATCCTTAATGCAACAATCTCGATAAGTTCATCTCAACTAAGAATGTATTCACTTTGTGAGCTTTCTTTAAAATGGCTATTAAAACCAGTTTATTGTAGGTCTGAGATTTGTGAATATCTCATTAGATGTTTGGTATCTTGTTTTCCAATCACTCTATAGAAGTTATATATTTTGCTCATTTCAAAATTTTTTGCTTTTCATTTTTGTACACTATTTTGCAGTTAGCTGCTGTGAAACTGCAATATGAAAACCTTGAGAAAGAGTTGCTAGCTAGTAGAAATAGGACTAAAGAAAAACTTGAGAAGTACATGGAGAAAGAAGTTGAAACTGTTTTGTCTCAACTGAGTAACAGTAGAATGAAGATAGAAGCTCAACTTAAACAAAGCCATCAGGTACTTAAGTTATTTCTGGTGGATTTATGCTATTTTTGCTCTAATTTTCTACAGTTCTTTAGACTTTGCTCTCGTTTGATTTACTTTGGTTAGCTAACATTGATTTACGTATTTGAAACTCAGAACACTGGATGGTTTTGTATAAATAAGCAGTTTGGGAAAGCACTCTAAATTGACAATCTCGATATTAAATGGATCTTAAATTTACCATTTAGGTAGCCTATATAAATATTTCATATATATGTTGATTAGGTATGCTCTTTTCTTCATAAGTAATATAATAGAAACAGAATATACATATTGGTTCTCCAATATGTATTATTTGGGTCCATTTACAGAACAGCATAGTCAATGGAGGTGCAGAGTTCCAGCGTAAATTCACAGTGTGCAGTTAATTCATGATTTGTGTACTCATTAAGTCAATGAAGTGCTCTCCTTTAAATTATCTTAACACATCAAGGTCTCTCCACAATACTTGTAATGAGAACCAATGAACAGCCACTTGGCATGGTTCAATTTTTACAGTTGGAACTTACACGTAATTGTTGTAGGTGGATCTGGTTGAAGGATTTGCAGAGATAAAAGACAGAATACAGAGACTGATATCTGTTGAGATACCTAAACTAGAGCTATGTGATGTCATGTCTCTAAAGGTCAAAGGTTAGTATACTAAACTAGAGCTGTGTTTTACAAGTCAAAAGGTTATTACAATATAGAACACTGAGGTGTCAGTTATGCTTAGTCAATATAGGAAAGCTCTCTACTGTATTTACGAGCTATGACTGCATAGTCATGCATTGTGTCTTTCAAAGGGAAAAGTCAACACGTGACTTGTCTCACAACAAAGTCTATTTTCTACAAAAAAACTGATATATTTGGCACTTCTGAGTATTTCAGCTTCATACGATTTCTATTCCTTCCTGATTTGCAAAGAGTTTTTGACCGTTTCTCACTGTAACCGTTTTAAAGAGTGTTAAAATGGAACAAAAGCCTACTCTCACCATTAGCCTACTGCACCTACCTCCTTACCTGCTGCACATCCACCTCACATTCTATACTATACAATGTTAAAACCTTTGTTTCCTGTTACAATAGGCACAATTTCCTATTGAATTGGACTTCCTTTTTACAAATTTAGACGCAATAGTCAGTGCCTCCCAACACTTCATACTAGGTGCAGGAATTCATATTAGCTACAGCAGAGGGTGCAGCTCTCAATGCCCTTAATTCATAGTATAACTGTATGTAGATACTGTAGACTGGATACTCAATATGGGTAGTGCTACACTTCTAATTGTATACAAACCTAGTGGTGGCTCATTTATTAGCGGCATTAATGAAGCATAAATAATAAATCAGTCATTCATGTAAAAGTTGTTTCTTGAGTTAGAAAACGTATCTACTAGCTATTCATGAATGTGTTGAAAGAGCTGCTAAGATTTTTAGCTGAATAAAGCCGAAAGTAAATGAAACAGTTCTTAGTATATATATAGGAAAGTTAATTAGCTGTTAATTTATACTTTATGCTGTTGTATAAATCTTCTAAATGGACTTGTCAAAGTTCCCAATCCTGTTGTATGTTAAGGCTACACGGCATGTATTACAGGTTACAGAAGAGATATAGAATTAGACTTGGTTCCTGCAGCTGGTATAAGCATTAGTTTGGGCCAAGGAGTGACAAACTCTAAACCACCCGCTCAATCTGCAAGAAATATAAAAATTGAACCAATCACTGTACCAGAGACACGGCCGAGAAGTAGTCGCAGGAAAAAGTTTTCCTTGAATTGAGAAGAAAATCAAAGTGATTTTTTTGAGATATTTGGAAAATTTAAGTATAAAGCTCTTACTATTTCATCTGGGGTTCCACTAATATATTGTTTCCATGAAAGTAAGCAGGAAAGCTCCATTTTATTTTGCAATGGTCAATTATCTATTTTTTGCACTAACTAATGATAACAATAATACTATACATACTACCAATAACTACAACTTTACTATTCTTACTCAGCACATACTTGCTATGTAACTCCTCTGCCCTTATAGCATGGCTTGACATTTCTAATTGAATGAGATCAATGATTTTTGTTGGCATATTTTGCGCTCTTTTACTAAAAGAACTAGTTTGGTACTTTTTAGAATAAAAAATAGCAATATTCTGTTGTTTTTTTTATATATTTTGCAAGTTATGATTTAATAAAAAATATTATGACATGCATATATGACATTTGTTGTAAATAGTATCATTGTATTGATAAATGTGGTTTATTCCAACAACATATAGCTATGAACTAGCTCCTTCACAGTATTGCTTAGTCAATGAAATACATAGCCTTATAAAGAGAGTATATACTATAATATATTATAGCTTCAGTTGATTTACAAAAAAAGTTAATGAGTAAATATTTTTCAACTTTTTATCTGGAATGTTCTTGCAAGAGTTAAACTTGAATCTATGAATGAAAACCCTCATTGAAACTGGAGAGCTAATGTTGATTTGTTAAAATTGCAAGTATTTTTAGATATTTTAAAAGACACTTTCTAACTTTTTCCTTTGGAATTGGTATATCAATTTGTATAAATGTAGCAGAAATGCAGGCTATGTCTTTACCTTGTCAACCACCTCATTTTGCATTTTTTCCGTAAGTTCTGAAAACCCTGCAGTGTTAAAAATAGAAATTTATAGTTTTAGACATTTGTCGGTAGTTTGGTGTTGGTCCCTGTTCTACCACCTAGTTATTATTTGGTTCCTCTGATTGGTTCATCTTGTCATCTACTTTAGATGTCTCGTTAAGTTTGCAATTGGTTTATTGAACAATTTATTAGCATGTTTAGAATATTTGACGTCATGTTCGATATGTTGATTTACTTAAATGTAAATAGATTATTCAGTTCAGCAATATAGTTCAGCAATTTATTTTAATGAAGACACAGGAACAAAAGAGAGGTATTATGGGTAAAAAGGAAACGGGTTACAAAATGATGTAATGTGGAATATATAATTATATAAAGAACATAACTCCAAAGTAGTAGTATAAGTGACTGATTTTCACTATATTCAATACGTTAGTCTTTTCTTCAGAGTTGGTGTGACATTATAATGCTAAGTCTTTTGAAAAACAGCAGATTAAGCAAACATTTTGGTAGAAAAAAAATTGTTCAAACTTGATAAGAAAGATGTTTTGCCAGTTTGTGTTCCTTTATAAAAGTTCCTTCTAAAATGTTGCATAAGAAAAATCATGACAGGCAAAATTGTCTTAATTTTCAAATTTTAGGTCATTGCATAAGCATTAAAAATTGAAAAGTATATAACTAAATGTGATGGGTTGATCATATTTAAACAGAGCTAGAATGGTCATATATAACAATTATCGCGAAAAGCACACTTTGGTATTATTAACTTTTTGCAGGCTAGGATAATTACTTACCAAAATATTATCATCAATATTGACATATTTACACTGTATAATCACAAATGCAGCAGTGACACAGCTGATGAACACATTATTGCTGCGACATTATGGTGTCAAATATATTGTTAAATTTTTGAAGTTACATTCAACACTGTTTTAAACTTCTTAAAATGTAGTCATCTAATTGCACATCTATTGTTGCTTAGTTCATGCAGTTATGCACATTGTTATAATATATAATATAGGCAATTAGTATATGTGTTAGTTTATCACCTTTTACGGACTATTTTCAATCAGAATCTTGCTTAACTAAAATTTTGTTGCTGTATAGAACAGTGCAGTAGTTTGTTACTATAAATTGCATGCCCGAACAGATAACTCCTAAAACATTTACATGTTGAGAGAGGACAACTTAAATAAATGTGTATTATGAGGACTAACTTATTGTATATAAATTGTTGATCAAAAACTACTTGAGGCGCAAACTCTACCAAATTTATATCCAAATGAAATTGGTAAATATCTAGAAACTAGTAAACATGAAGATAATTTTATTTTATTTAATAGATTTTCTGTAAGAAAATCTGCTCAGAAGTCTAAGCTTTAAATATATATATATTATATATGCAATATTGGTGTCTAAAAAGATTTTGACGGTAGTTTTACAAAGAAATCAGAATGAACATATAATATTTATTTAGGCAAATTAATAAAATAAATATTGTATTGAAAGAAAATAACTTCAACAATAAACTCTACAATCAAGGAGTCATCATGACATATACACTTTTATGAAAAAGCAAATCTGGTGTTATTTGGTCTCAATTAACTTGGATTTGGTAAAGTAAATAACTATTTCAAATGCAGAGAGTCAACAGTGTTGAAATTCCTGATGACATTTGATACTGTGTGCAGTTGTTTATTGTGTGTATGCCATGGTGGGAAAAATACAGGAAGCGCAACTGTATATTGCATTATGGGTATCCACATGGGAATAACAAATTAGGATTTTTAATTTTTTATTTTAATTAAAATATCTCAACATAAGGCACGATCTCTACAGTGATAAACATGCAGTAGTATAAGCTATATGAGCTCAATACCATATGAGCTCAAGTTGCAGCAGACGGAGTAACCACGGCAACCGGCTGCAACCGCCTCTCTTTGAAAACACTGATGGCAGCCCATATAAAGACTACAGATAGTATGATAATGTTACCACCCACGAGGATATAAACATGGACGACATTTGGCTCATCGTCCATATTGTTAGGACCTGGGCACGGTGCATCAAACATATGTACAAGTATTAGTAACAATTTGCATATGAAAAAGTGTATAGTACTTCTGTTTTCCAGGTCTAAGAGAAGCACATTGGCTGGTAAACCTGCCAGTTGGCGGTGGTGTCACTAGCTGGAGAATCAGACTATGTTTGACATCCCGTAGTATTATAAAATTTTTAAATTTTAAGCTCCAAAACTTTTTCTTGGTCAGCTGTGCTTTCTAAATCTTCACCTATAAGATAAATATAGATACGTATTTGAGCGTATGAAAATGATATTTTGGATCATACAAAAACAATTGCCTGATAATTATAACAATTTACTTTGTCTTGATTATAATGAGAGATATTGTTTTTAGACAAAATTTTGCTCTTTTGCACTACAATATGATTGTTTTGTAGGTATAATATAGTATGATGAATAGTAAGTCTGAAGCCTGCTAAAACTTGTAACCTGTTCCAATCATTTAAAGTTATATAATAACACATTATAGCAACTGAGACCAGCAAATGTTTATTGTCAGCACACTAAACAGTGCAAATGTGTTCGTAGTATTACAGTGAACTCTACCAAAATTACATGTTAGTTTGTAAAAATTTAAATTGTTCTTAAAGGAATTTGCAGCTAGATTCTTTAATTTGTAGAAAGGTTTAATCAGTATACATTAAGCAAACCCAAAATCTTCAAACATAAAGTTTGTTGTTTGTATGTTTACTAATTAGCATCTTGCAAAATTGACCCTCTCAATAAGTTTTGATATAAGAATGAAAGATCTGCCTGAATGATAATCCTAAGCATCTAATACATCATTTCATATACCTGATTATTATTATATAATGCTATATAAAATATGAAATTAACCCTATATAAGCATCTAATATATGTTATTACCATATATTATAATTAATGCTATAAAACATTATAATAAGTTCACTGTACCTTAAAATTTCTGCCTCAAAAGACTTTAGCCTTTAATATTCTTTAAGTATATAGGCTATATATCTTAGCCTTCAAATGGGATGTATATTTACTAACTGACTATGTTTGCTGCCGAGCAAATCACTGTCGCCAGCTGTAAAGCCTGCACACTTTGTTATAATAATAAAATATTGATATAATCACTACAGGGTTCATTATCTCGCTCCGTGAAGCAGTGATTTGCAAGCTGTTGACCATTTCAAGTAATGAAATGAGTAAAAGAGATCAATACTTCTTTGCATTTCCTTCACTGAGCTCGAGGGAGAAACTACAGTGTAATGTAAGGAAAGTAGCAAGTACGCTCAGCTTATGTGTGCAAAGGCTATATCATAGTCTATTTATAACAAGATTAGAATGCTATGAACACTGACTAAAGTTCAAAAGTAGAGTGGGTGCTGAATAATATAGTGGAAACATTCAGGGTATCTGTTACTCCACCCTCTTTTTCTTCTCTCGCCCTCTCCTATACTATCTCTTACTATCTCTCTCACTGTTCCTTTCTCTCTCACTCTCTCCCTCTCTTACCCTTCCCCAATTTATTTTTTTTCTCTCACCCTTCCCACTCTTTCTCGTGTTTAGGTTTGCAGTAATGATGTGTTGGCAGTGGTTTGTTGCACTAATCAACACAATTAATTATTATTTTAAAACTGTTTATACATACTTTTAACATTGTCATAAGTAAAGCCTACGTATTTATAGGCCAATTTTCATTGCGTAATAAATTTGGTTAAGGTGAGCGCTAAGCACTTTAATAACTACACTGCAGCTGTAGAGTAAGTTAGCTCTGGTTGCCACTGCAATCTAATTTTTATATTCAAATTAAACCATGTTCACGGTCACAGATCAAAATGATTTTGTATATGCATGACTATGGCTCTAGATGATAAAAGCTTTCCTTCTCTTTAGATTTTTTTGCATCTCTAATTTGTATACATAAAATTTTTGTAGTGTTGAGTTCACCCAGTAGGCCCTGTGGTGTAATTGGTGTAATTAGGTTTGCAAGCCGAAGGTCTGTAGTTCGAATCCTGGTGGGGGCAAATATTTACAATTTTAGCACTTATACACCTGAGGCTACCTATCTCAACTGCTGCCAATCATACTCAACATCTGTGCATGTGTTGAGTCATATTAAATTTCTAAAAATCCTTGAGATTTGCAGTACAAGTTGTTAATGAAAAGTTATTGTTTAGGTTTTGCTGAGATTGGCACAGTTTAGGTCAGTTGTGGACAACACAAAAACATAATATAATAAATTCGTAGTAGAGTATTTATATTATAACGTACAGTGCACGTATATACGTTACTTTACTTCCATAATCAGTTCACTTTTGTTCACAAACACTATTTATGTATTTAGTTTATCTGTGACAGCTATATAGAGTTTATGGTTTTCTGTTATAACTGCAAGATGGTCAATTTTACACTTACTGTAATAAGAATTTAAAACTTAAAATGCAAACACAAAAACTAATTGTTGCTCTATGATGATGATTTATCGTTTTAGTGGTTATTATAGCAAGTTTAAAGTTAATTAATATTTAGATGTCAATATGCTATTCAATGTATTATATCCTTAAGTAGCATGGTCAACCAAGGTTTTGCCTGAAAATCATTATTTAAATTAAGACTTTCATACAATTAAGATAAAGTTTATTATAGAGTTATTGATTTTTGAATGGAGACTTAATAGATTACTAAAACAATTTATAATCAAAACCATTTCTGCAGCTTTCAGTGACTGTTGATATTGTTTCACACTGAATATTTGAGTCAGTTTAATAGTGAGATTATCTACATCAAATGCTTAAATATTGCGGCAGCATCAGCTATGGGGAATCACGAATCAGTCAATCTGGAAATTATACCTTGTTTGGGTAACACCACAGTCGACTGTTACAGATCCTTTAGCCAAGCTCACGATGCCATGAACTATTTGTCTATTGCTGTAAATATTCTACACCAGCTGATACTGAGTCAAATGAAAGAGCTAAAGGCTACAAAGTACTACTGGATTCTAACCTGCATCAGCTTCTCGGATATAATAAACAGTATTACGGGAATTTTACATTTCAGCTGTGAAATTAAACTCGCCGTTTTAAATCTTTCTACCGTAGCGGCAAACAACATTTTCAAAATGATTATCGCTGCCAATATGTTTTCAGCAACTACAAGATATCTCGTCTTCTTAATTTCTAGCGTTGAAAAGTACCTAGCTGTGTGTTTGCCGTACCAGTACGAGACTCACACCCTGATCACCCATATTCGAAGTTTCACTGGAACTCTACTAGCCTCTTCTTTCCTGATGAATTTAGTAACTAACATTGCCAAAGATGAGCCAATTTGTTGCACGCCTTTAAAAGTTGGCTACTTTCCAAATCGGACAACCAGCATTGTATATGGCGTATATGGAGGTCTAGCCGTGTTTATTTATGCAATAATAGCTACTCTGCTAGCAAAAGTTTGGAAAGAGTTGAAGATGATCACAAAGAGAAATTCTTATGAAGATGAACTCATTTTGGCTGCCAGTAAATATATTTCTTGGACTTGTTTGTTGCATATACTTTCTAATATATTTTTTATTGTGTTCCTTATCTTCGAACAGATCAATCTACTTGCAGCTGCCACTTCTGCCATTGAGGCTAGTGTTGCTGTTTTTAATTCTCTTTTCGGTACAGGAAATGTTGCCTTGTTTGCTTACTTCCACCCTAAATATGTTGACAAAGTTAGGAGCTGCTTTAAAATTGGTCGATCTCTAAACAGCGTGCGACCAGACAGTACAACAAAGACTATTGAGAAATAACATTTTGCCGTCATTGACATTTGCGCTATTTATTTAGCAGTAACATTGTTCAAGCTGCAGTATAAAGTTAAGAATTGTATCACCGTTGAATAATATAAGAGATTTTTATCATTTTATTTAATAAAGCTTTTCAGATTTCATTCTTTACTCTATATTTTACGATTGCTTGTCTGTTGGACAATTATATATATATTATATATATATATATATATATATATATATATATATATATATATATATATATATATATATATATATATATATATATATATATATATATATATATATATATATATATCTTATGCTTCAACGGAGAAAAGACAAGTATTGATTTTTTAATAAAGGTGAAAAGTTAAACTATAACTCTCTATGCACTATTCGTTCTAGAAGTTCTTTTGTAACTACAATAATCTCAAGCTGGAATGCATAAATGAAAATAGTTTAAAATCAATAATTAAATTAGGCATTGCATGTCTTACAGGAAGTGATGGTATTTACTCAGGGTAGGGTTAAGAAACAAGATTATATACTTGGAATAAATTAAATTTAAATGCTTAGAAGAAAACTGAATTATAAGATATTAGATGCACAATAACAGCTAGCATACAGCTAGATGAGATACATGCAACTATAACAATGTGTAACTAAATAGCCGTAGCTAGCTATATATAGCTGTATATAGCTAGCTACAGTTATATACAGTTATTTAAAGCTGTATAGCTGTATATAACTGTATATATATTTGTATAATATATAGCTGTATTAGCTGCATAAAGCCATGTATACCTCTGCAAAACTCTTTCACCGTAACCACTGCTATGACCACTAAAATCAAATAATTTAGTCTCAGTTCCAAACCATATATAGAAATAGTAAATCAGTATGCATGTGCTTTTGCAGTACAATGAAACTTTGCAAAAATTATAGCTTTGAAAATTTCAAGAAACCAAGTTACATAACTTTTATGAAGGCATCAATTGGATAAATGTAATATAGTTTCAACATAATATAGCTATAACCTATGATGTATTCATATCTAATAAAAGGCTTGATTATAGCAAAACTAAACGCGCCTCAATTGGCTTAAAATAATCACTCATGGTTTGTATATTGACTGCAATACTATAATTATCCATGCTTTTCAAAGTTTGAGAGGACACAATTCCGTGCATGAAAATATAATTTTTAAAGTATAATAAAAATGTGCAAGTATAGCATTTTGGTAAACTTATACAATATACATAAACTAGTTATCTATAACATATAATATGCTTATAATTGTTAAATTTATATGTAGTTTATATGAAAGCATGTATAGAGTCTACAGCAACAATGTAAATAACAAATTCAATTCAACATTATATGTAACATAATGTACATATAGCTGTTCATAATATTAATGGATTCAAACTTTATCGCTTTTATTTTATTACTCCGGTTTGAAACAAACTGTTTCAATTTAAAAAAACATATCCAAGTTATCTATATTGTATTGAATATAAAAAATATCTAATATAAAGTCATGTTAAAATGTCTGCACTAAAAAATTGGTTTTATTTGCGCAACTGACGAAGTATTAGACTGCTGCAATTTTATGATTTATAAAAAAATAAATTATAAAAGTGCAACTATTTAGTGATTAATTTGTTGAGCAAATAGAACCAATTTATTAGTGCCAACTTTTCAACATGACTCTATTAGATACTTATTTTATCCAACACAATAGATAATTTGACTATATTGTTATTTAAATTTAACTAGTTTGTTCCAATTTCGAATAAATAAATTTATATTGCCATGAGCTGTGTTACACAATTTGATATTATAATATTTTATTATATTTAGTATAATTGCTTATTGAAAAATATAATGTATAATAAGATGAAGCTGTTCTTTTTTGTTGACGAAGATATATAAAGGCAATGACAAGCAACATAAATATACTACAGCTAATTTCTGGTAACACTCTGTAGTTGGGAGGACAACTCAAGACAACGACTAACTTTGTCTCTTTTCTCTACAATTAAACATAAAAGCAGAATATAGCTAATAGCAAATGACTGTGTGACATGAAAATCAATCTCTATACTAAACACTGATTTAAGTAGCAGATACAATTTAAACTTGTTAATTATTATCAATGCTTGTATTAACACCAAAGCAGCTATATAGCTCAAGCAGTATTTACCATGCTGCACTATAATAATGATGAAAAGGAGCAGTTGTGGTCTAGGGGGTTATAGCGTTTGCTTAGTAAGCACGAGGTCATGGGTTCGCACCCTAATAAAGGTCATTGGTGATGTTAGGAAGAGCATCCAGTTATAGTGACTCCTGTGCCTCATCTAAACAAGTCCTTAACCTATTTAACAAAAACTCTTTCCATCTGGGCTTCTCATAAAAATGGTGAGTTGCGATAATGGTAATAGAAGTTATTTACCTGAAACTCTATACTTTTTGCCAGAAACCTCTGCATGAGAAGGTAACTTTGAAACTCTTCATTAAAAGCCATGCGGCAATAACGTATTGGGCAAAGCCAAATAGGATCAACACACCTTCTGCTACCATCCAGAGAATAAACACGTCCTGTATAGTACAAGGAAAGAACAATAAAGTACTAAACTATATAGCACCTATTTTCAAAAGCTTATTTGAGTATCTTATTTTTAAAAGATTAATAGATTTAGTAATACAAAAAATATATGATTTTCTATGTCAGCATTCAGATATTAATTAATGAAAAATTTCAATTAGATTAACTCGAACTTTCATAGCTTTTGTATTATATATAATATGTGTAATAATATAATATATTAAATAGCAATTTGTGCTATAAAAACAGAGTTCAAAGTATTATATGACGACATACGCCTCGGCAGTATATCTCAGATGGGTATAAAGCATTATCTTGTCTGTCAGTCGAGTAGACACTGAATGGTGAGTTCTGCTCATTGCTGTACTCAGAAGTTCTAAAGTAAATCATATATAAATATTATATAGATGAGAATATACAAAAACAGATGTACATAATATATTTAATATAATTGAAAAAATAATTTATATATACATATAATAATTATATATATATGTGTGTGTGTGTGTGTGTGTGTGTGTGTGTGTGTGTGTGTGTGTGTGTGTGTGTGTGTGTGTGTGTGTGTGTGTGTGTGTGTGTGTGTGTGTGTGTGTGTGTGTGTGTGTGTGTGTGTGTGTGTGTGTGTGTGTGTGTGTGTGTGTGTGTGTGTGTGTGTGTGTGTGTGTGTGTGTGTGTGTGTGTGTGTGTGTGTGTGTGTGTGTGTGTGTGTGTGTGTGTGTGTGTGTGTGTGTGTGTGTGTGTGTGTGTGTGTGTGTGTGTGTGTGTGTGTGTGTGTGTGTGTGTATACATATATAATATATATAGACAATAATATAATTTAATCAATAAATATCATCTTGCCTGTTCATATAGTGTACAGAATAAACCTGGGTTCCGCAGGATAAAATTGCAAATAATGTGTACGCTGTAAACAAAATCATAAATGCTGTCGCAGCCAGTGAGTAGAAAGTTAGAGCCACGTGAGATACAATCTACAATTTGTAAAAAAATATAAAATTTTATATTTGATTAAAGATTATAAATTGATTAAAATTATTCATTTATAGCAAAAAGCATTGCTCTAAAGCTCTTTGAGAAGATGAACTTAACATAATTTTGCTCATTTGCAAAAAACTGTTACAACATGCTGTACGATTATTTATAATTGATACTCACCCATAGTTGCTGGTTTTTGAAAACTGACAAAATTCCAGCAGCTCCAGCAGCGACAGTCTGAAAACATAAATAACATAAGGTCTAGTGTACTGTGTTGTTTGGTAATGTGTACAACCAAAATTTTTTTCAAAGTTTCAAGTTTTGAAGTAAACTTAATTTATATGTTTTTATTAATTCCAATTAACCTAATTAATTTACAGAATAAAAAGTAGCTTTGAATAAATAAACTCATGTCTTAGTTTCGAGCAAGCTTGTTTGATGGTATAAATATTATTATAACGTTTTGGAGTTTTTATCTATACTTTTGTAAAGCAATTGTTCTATACATGAGAGAATAATTAAAACTTTTGGAATATTTGCAATTATTTTCTTATACATTTATTTAGCTATCTGTTTAGGTTAAACTTTGCGACTATTATAATATTATACAGCTTCAGTTTTAGCTTTGATCAGCTTGCATGACTACACTTTTTATTTTACTATAAAGTTCTACAAATATATACAATATAATATATGGTAGCAAAACATTATATTATCACACT
Source organism: Bugula neritina (assembly GCA_964035545.1). NCBI lineage: Eukaryota > Metazoa > Bryozoa > Gymnolaemata > Cheilostomatida > Bugulidae > Bugula > Bugula neritina. Next base: position 10,809,929 of record OZ037770.1, on the reverse strand, counting down.
ATTATGACGATGTTATTATAATAATACTATGATGTTTTTTAGGTGTATATATACTGTAATTACTTTTTGTTTACTAGACGCTGATCTCCAAACATATCTGACGCAATAGCAGCATGATTCACAAGGAAGTTACAAAAATACACCATAAATAGGTTTTGCATAGGCTGTTTGCCATCGTACACGTTTAAGCTTGCCTAAACAGCTCGAAATAAGCACTAGTAACAATCTGACACTCCTTTCCAATAAGAATCTACCTGAATGAAAATGATTTCCCCACAAGTTAGTACTAATTGAATATACACTGTTTGCTCTATTTTACCTGCATATGTATAAAGTATATTCGAACATTTTTTCCTGATATTTTGCAATAAAGTAATGAAACATATAGCTAACTTACAAGGAAACCAGCTAAAAATCCTGTTCCATGACTGTAAATGTTGTCCAGGAGTGTCAAGTGCAATAAATACTCACTCTGCATTGCGGACAGCGTGCCAAAACAACACAGTGAAATTGCAGTCGCGAAAATTGCAACCACACCACACATAATTTGTGTGAAAGATAACCTGGCAAAAGTATAATCAATGTATATACCAAAAATTTCATCTAGTTATACAATCAGAAAAGAATATCCTAAATAATTTACATTTTAGAATGAAAGTCACCGGTTTTAGGCATACTGGCTGGTAATTGCCATATTGTTGATAAGAGATTCAAAGTGTGTGCATATGTCCTTTTATAAAAAGGACTCAATTTCAACTAAATAGCTTTTCTGACTAAAAATAAAAGCAGATGTTAAGCAGACGTTGTAATAAACATGTTTCAATAAAATAAAATATCACCAATTTTCAAATTTATAGTCATTGTATCTTATGATCTGTAATTGTATATGATCAAAAAAATAAATTGGTGAATTCAAATAAAATAGGCACCAAAGAAATCATTGCAGCACTTTATCGCTAAAAATGTTATGTACAATTGTACTTCATGCATTTATTTGTAATATTTGTAATACCGTATAAATTTAAAACAAAGCATTGAAAAAACAAAGGTTTTTTTAAATAATCTTACCTCATGACTTCATTAAGGTCGGTTTGACTGGGATACTTTTTAATTCTTTTTATTTTTCCATCTAGTCTCTGGTTAGTAAAATCTCTAGACTGAGAAAGGGGTGACGAGGAAGCCCACAAAAGATTGTAAGAGATCATCTGCATTTCTGTTCCGCATTCTTCATGGTGAGACGAGAGGCTCATTTCTATTGTTTGATTCTTAAAAAAGCAAATATGCTAAATATCACTAATAAGAAAAACAAATAGATTAAATAAACGATAAAATTATTGAAAAACTGCAAAGCATAAACTCTATCATTAATTGAAGTATGCAATTTTTATAAAAAAAATTGTCAACTAGTTCTCAATTTGTATTTAAATGTATACTATATTGGCTTAAACTATTATAAGTATAACATATAAAAAAGTAATCTTATATATTAATTATATGATACTGTAAAATTTTACTTTACAAAAAATTTCATTGCGCCGTTGTAAATTACATGCAGAACTTGAAAGTAAAAACTAAAAAAAGGTATTTTTTAGCTTACTGTAATAAATATTTGCAAATTAAGCCAGAAGTTGAAATGATTTTCATGCTCACATGCATTGTGTTACAAGCAATAAACTGTTTTAATTGTTGAAAAAATTTAAGGATGTCCTTTATTAATATAGTTTATGCCCTGAAACTATAAACTAGCAAAATTGATTTTAATTTTAATTTAATTCTAACAGAGGCTTTTAGTTTTAAAAAAATTATAAATGCAACATATTGAAGAATTCAGGCATGACAGAACTTACACGCATGATTATAATTATGCACATGACTTAGAAATTTAATTTTATGATATTAAAACATGGATTAAAAACTGAAATTATCAGTAAATGTTTCTCGATTGATGGCATAGATAATTAAATAATATAAAATGTTTAATTTAGTTAGTGAATATTGTATTGAAATATTGACCCCAAAAACTTAAACTTCAATTGAACTAAAACAAGTATATATCTTAATATTATATATATTATATCTATGGTTTCGAATCTTGTAGCTTTTCCACCTATAATTATACAGAATTAGTTACAAAAAAGGAAGTACATACCAACTTTGGTTTAATGTAGTTACTACTTACCTTATTTCTAGCTTTAATAACTGAAAAAGATGAATTACTATATTGGAGCCTTTCCCACTACCAAAATGTATATACCTATAGGGGCCTACAGAACAACTTTGTTGGCTAGTCTCTGCATACATTGTGGTTGATATGGTCAAAGGATGGTGCATTTATATCACAGTTACTTTACTCGTAGCTATTGGTTGGACTTGCTGCAGTATACAGCTATTTTTTAGATTACTTTGTCAGATGGAGAAAATTCATCCAATAGATGCTGATTACTATTGCAAAATATACAGAACGTGTTACAAAACAGGAAAATTTATGCATCATAATATTAATGTCTTTACAATAATATATTGTATAGTGACATCATTATATCGGTAACTAGATTTATAACTGTCATAAAATTAGCTGACTAAAATATGTTCTTTCTAACATCATCAATAGTTTTTAATAATATTCAAATCGTCGCCATTTTGTTTGCGAAGGCAGTGCTCTAATCACAAGACCACAGCTTCTCCCTTCCAATTTGTATCATATTATAATAAAACTCACACAGGTTTATAGTCACCATCTCTTTGAAAAACCCTGATAGAAGGCCTTTTTGTTAAATTGGGCAATAAACTTATTCAGATGGGGCACAGGAGCAATTATGGCTGGATACTCTTCCTAACATAACCAATCGCCTTTCTTGGGTTCGAACCCATGACTTTGTGCTTAAACTAAGCAAATGCTCTAATCTCTAGACCACGGCTGCTCCCCTCATATTATATCATATCAATGCCACACCTTAAATCTAAGGCTATAAAATATTTGTTCAACTGAAGGATAGGTTACTACTACCTGATACATATACAGTTATCACAGTCATGCAAAAATCATCCATAGGATAAACTACAGTGCTGCTAATTACATCACAGTGATGGTTATTCAAGGAGACTTTATATTTTAAACAGGGCTTGTCTGAAAAAGTAAATATTGTGAATCATCACATAATATATGTGTATAACATATATAGTTTTAGGAACAGATATCAGCAATATAGTTCCTGATTGCAGTTATAGTTTAGATAGAGTCTGCTTACATTATGTGCCTGCACAGGTTTGTAAATACTGTAATTGCTGAGTATAAGTTGTGTAAATGTGTGAATACAAATGACTATATGTGAATATGTAAATATTTGATTATGTGAACATGTAAAGAATATGTGAAGAATATGTAAAGAATATGTGAAAAATATGTGAAGAATATGTGAAAAATATGTGAAGAATATGCGAAGAATATGTGAAGAATACGTGAAAAATATGTGAAGAATATGTGAAGAATATGTGAAAAATATGTGAAGAATATGTGAAGAATATGTGAAGAATATGTGAAGAGTATGTGAAGAATATGTGAAGAATATGTGAAAAACATGTGAAGAATATGTGAAATACATGTGAAGAACATGTGAAGAACATGTGAAGAACATGTAAAGAACATGTGAAAAATGTGTGAAAATAATGTGAAGAACATGTGAAGATCAGGTGAAGAACATGTGAAGAATATGTGAAGAACATGTGAAGAATATGTGAAGAACATGTGAAGAATATGTGAAGAATATGTGAAAGGCATGTGAATTGTGAAAATGTGATTTTTTACTCTATATTCATAATTATTCTAAAACAAATTAAATTCAACCTAAAATTAATCAGTAACTTATTTAGGCTTATATATTATATTTCAACATAGCCTAAGCTATATTACATGTTTATTAATTCAGACGTTTTATATAGGCTACTGACATTTAAAAAATGTTTAAAATTGTTTACTATATGCAAAGTTACTTACTATAATAATTCCTATATATTATACTAAATTTTGTCCAGTACACAAACATCTTAAGTTGTTTGTGCTGTACTGGGTCAGCAGGAATGCTGAATGGCACAAATGTTTGTGTGTGATAGCACAAATACTGAATGCTTATCTTGAATAGAACCTTGAAAATTTAATTAACAAGCAACGCTACATATTGCAATAGCATAATACAGTTTATTTCTACTGATTGGTGATATAACATAATGATTATAAACAGATTGAAAATCATACAGCACACTTGTAGAAATTTACCAGCAAATACCAGCAACAGAAAAATGATATTTCAAAAAATAGAATAAATTATCAGCTCAACATTATATTTTGCAAATTAATGCTCAAAATTTAAATAAATTCTTTTTGTTCTGGCTACATATATGGTATGTGCAAAGGATATATATGTCTCCAATAAAGTTATTAACATTTTAAAACACATCTATTTGAATCAATATAATAATGTCTAATTAGTAATTTTTGTATAACAGAAGAAAAATTTAAATTAGAGATGTTGCAACTTTTATGTAATTTTTCTTTGTAATTTTATAACTGAGCAAGCATTATTAATAATGACAGAACCAAAAAAAAAAATTCTTTGTTGCATTATTTAAAATAGCTTCTCTGTATTTTCTAAAAAGGTTTCAGCTTATATACGGTTGGCACAAAGAAAATCGAACCTGATCTTATAACTGTAATATATGAAATTATTATGTAGTTGCATTCTGTAATTATAAATGAATTGAAAAAGCTTCAAACTACTTTTATCAGACTTTTATATATGTTTTTCCTTACCTATGCTCTACCTATACTGAGGTTAATATCTAAAGTAGGTAACGGAATATAGAATAGAAAATTGGGGAGACAACTCTTATGCATCTCAATCATAGGAAATTCATTGTAATGCTTTGTTTGATATCGTATCTAAAGCATGATGTGAAAGTTAAAGAGAAGTCAATGCTGCCCTTCATTCTGGAGTTGATGCTTTACTTTATATAAAACAAAGCAAAAATCAAAGCAGTAAAGCCAGTGTGTGTACTGCACAAACTGTCTGAGTTATTGTCTCCACCTACCACTAAGGACTTACTGAAGCACCCTGACCTAATATAAATGCTTGTAGGTAGCATGCAAGAAGAAAACAAAATGTAACAAAGCAATACAATCACAATAATATGACGAATGAGTTTGCTTCTAAAACATCTGAAATCCATTTGTTCTATGTTTTGCCCCATATTTTACTTAATGTTGTTGATAAAAGTAATTCTATATTGACCTAAAATTTGCCAAACAGATTTAATTGATTTAAACAGGTTGAAATAAACCTAGAATTTATCTATAAATTAATTGATTATATTCCACTTTAAAATTTTTCAAATAGTTTATATATATCTATGCTCATTCAAATAATCTTTATGTTTAACATTATCACTAAAACTTTAAAAGTGTTTACCAAGTCTTACTAATAAATATTTGTGCATGTATAAGGAGTATAATTAGGCCTATTTCTTGTCAAATAAACAAACAGCTTTTTTAAAAAACACACAAAAACTGCTGTAAAACGATACCATAGATTATTTCTAAGAAATACTCAAACATCTATAATTTGGACATAACAAATGTTTATACCAGGTACTTTGTTTCAAACTACAAAACAACTTAAATCATAGACATATATAAACGTTTTATCAACAGTGAATAATAAATCAGTAACTTTTGTGTTGTTAATATACATAAATAATGGTTTATATTGATTGTTGTTAATGGTCATAAATGTAGATAAATGCATATCTAAGTATAAAAACTCTAGCATAAAAGTTAATAATTTGATGCTAAAGTTATTTTGCGAAATGGAAGTGATAAGGAAAGTCAAATGCTTTGTTTTGATAAGTTTGGTAATATACTGCTTAGGTGTTTACTGTGTCAAGGTATGTTTATTAATGTATATATATATATATATATATATATATATATATATATATATATATATATATATATATATATATATATATATATATATATATATATATATATATATATATATATATATATATATATATATATATATATATATATGAAAAAATATATGAGAAACATGGTTGTTTTATTACTTTATTAGGCAAAGTAATTAACTTATATTTCAGCCACCACTGTGCCCATATTCAGAGTTACAATATATATATATATATATATATATATATATATATATATATATATATATATATATATATATATATATATATATATATATATATAATCTTCATATCTAAACTACATTCTCAGCCAATTGTCAAAATAAATGTCTACATAAATGCAGATTTAATAATAAACTGAAAATTGAATTTTTTTTGAACTTTTAAGAATAGAAGACACTGCCTAAATGCATGTAATAATCAAAGCAACTTTTTCAGAGTAACATGGGGAGTTTTACAGAGGGCTTTCTTACTTGACTAACATTGATCAAATATTTTGAAAAAAAATTGATGAAAAATCTCTTATAACAAGTTTTTCATAGAAATGTAGATTTAAAGCATCAGTCAAATTTTAAAATCCTTAGACTGCAATAATAAACTGTAAATGATAATTTTTATGTATAACATAGGCAGATATCAATTCCATCTTGATGATAAAACAGCCAAATGGTAGTTGTGTGACTCAAGCAGATCAGACTGTGGAACAAGTTTATAGTCTGAGAAATTGTGTGACAGAATGCCTGAGATCAAACATAGACTGTCAAGGAGTTACCTATGATGATACTGGAACCAGGTGTTTTCTGTCAAAGAAGATAACTCTAAAAACATGTGGCAGTGTTACTTCTTTTGTAACTTACACCACTAGCAAAGGCTTAATGGAGTCTTTATTCTGTACCACCACAATAGTTATACCAGCAACTCTAGACGAGTCTGGATTTTAAAAATAAGAAATAAGCAACTGAATAAGAACTAACATATACTTTTTCAACTACTAAAAAGAAGATGCATTAGTTTTATAACACAACTATAACATCAAGAATAAATTTACTTTATTTATATATAATATTTAATGTATTCAAAAATAAATTATTTGCAAAACAGTCGAAATTTTTAATTAATATGCATATACAAAATAGTTTAACGTTGTATGCTTTTCACAGTTTTAAGCATGAACTCATTTCATGAAAAAATTATTATCATCATCATTGGCCGCCCTTCGTATCCGAAGTTGACTTCTTATGAACCATGTCTCTCTATTGACATCTGTTTCTGCCGAGGGTTTGCCAGCTATCATTTAAATTTCTCTTTACCGTGTCCATGAACCTCAGCCTAGGTCATACTTATACCACATACACTTTCTTTGAGCTGAAAGTACAGAATTTGTTTGGAAAACCTTGAATTATTCATTGTGTGTATATAACCAGCCCATCTCAAGTTCCTCTGAATTAAGGGTTCATACATGCTGTTTATATTTGCTTGAGTAAGGATGTTAGCATTTGAGGTAAACCTTACTATAGTTAACATTGAGAATTTGTCGCATGTATCTCATTCTATAGGTGTTGAGTTTATGTGCCGCCAGTTTGTATGCCGGTCAAGCCTCTGCACCAAACAGAAAAGAAGAGAAAACAATTGCTTTTTATACCAAGGAGCACTTTGTCTTGAAGCAAGGTTCTTGTTGTGCCAGTTTTTTTCTTTCAGCCTGCCATATGAGATTGAGGCATTTGACATCCTAATGTTGAGCTCCTCATGCACCTTATTGTTGCGCATTGCAGGAGATCATATATAGGTACTTGAATTTGTGAACACTGGCTATAGCTGTTTGTTATTGATGTATAGGCTGGCCCTCAACATTATTCCCGAGGACTGATTGATACAACGTTTCCATTTTCTTATTATTTATCTTAAGACCAAAAGCCTGAGCAGATCTGGGAAATCTGCTAACAATCTCCTGCGCATTATCATGATTAAGATCAACAAATTCGGTGTCATCAGCAAGCATAAGTTCTTGTACCAGGACTCTTTTTGTTTTTGGTGCAGACTTGTACTGGTTGACATTGAACAAATCTGCTCCAGGCCTGCTCTGAATCCACACACCGTTGTTGTAGTCATTAAACGCATGATACAAAGCAAAGGTAAAGAGCTTATAGAGAGGGAGCCAGTACACACCCTTGTTTGACGCTGTTGTTGAATAGAAATTGACTTGACAGCTCACCCTTTAGCTTAACCGCGGTTCTCATAAGGTGTGAATAAGATTGATAAAGTGACCTGGAACTTCCAGCTTCAGAATCATCCTCCGCAGAGTGTCAAATGCTTTGGTAAAATCAATTAAGATCATGTATAAAGGCATAATTCTCCTGAAGTTGTTTCAACGAGAAAATCATGTCTGCTGTACCCCTTCCACTCCAGAATACACACTGTGCCTCAGGTAGGAAGTCTTCACCATGCGATGAAAGTTGGTTGAGTAGAACTCGTGCAAAAACCTTTCCAGAAATAGATAAGAGAGACATCCCTCTATAGTTACCATATAGTCGCCGGTCACCCTTCTTGAAGATGGTGATAAGCTGGGCATCTTTCTAGTCTTGAGGAACTATAGCAGTGTTCCAGGCTTTTTGAATGATCTCATGAAGAGCACATAGCAGTTTTGGACATCCTCTCTTAATTACTTCAGAATGAATTCTATCATAATCACGTTATTTATCATCATTAATCATCTCAACAGCTGTGGAAATCTTATCAATTTCTGGACAACTATTCATCCAGTTTTAAACAGGGGCTTGTCTCAGATTGTCAATGACATCTTGATTTATTACTGGAACCTCATTTAGCAGCTTGCTGAAATGCTCTGTTCATCTATTCAGTAGCTATTGCTTTCTTGTGAGCAGCGTAACTAGTCTGGTTGGCTGATACGAGAGCCCCAGACGGCTTTCATACTCTAATAGAATCTTTTCATATTGTTGGTATCTGCTAAAACTTGAAGTTTCGCTGCTTTTGCTAGCCACCAATAATTCTTCACTTCTCTACATCTTGCAGTGAGCTTCCAGCTAACTGTTCTATATTTGGCTTTGATAGATTGGTTGTCTCTAGATAGCATGCTGGTCCTAGCTTGATTCCGGGTCTAAATGAGTTGCTGCCGCTCTGCATTATTCTCATCAAACTAGTCTTCATGTTTGTTGTTGACAGTCCCTAGGTGTTCTATGGATGCATCGCACACAACATCTTTGAATGCTTCCTATTTACCTTCTAGACCATTAGAAGTTAGACTGAGAAACCTTTTGGTAAGAGCTGATTCTAGATTTTGCTGTACTTGCATTGACTTAAGTCGAGTCACATCAGGCTTTGGACGGACCGTCCTCTTCTTTCTCATTTTCCTTGTGCACTATCAGGTTTGCTTCAGATTTCATCATGATGCGGTCAGTATTACAGTTTGCTCCTGTCATATATATATATATATATATATATATATATATATATATATATATATATATTAGAAGAAATAAAATGAGATTTGATTAATATAATGGCATTTATTACTAGTAGTTTCGTACACAAGAACGATGTGCACTCATCAGATAAATTAGCCACACATCAGATAGTGGCTAATTTATCTGACGAGTGCACATCGTTCTTGTGTACGAAACTACTAGTAATAAATGCCATTATATTAATCAAATCTCATTTTATTTCTTCTAATGTTTATGCTCTAGATTTATTTCTATAGAGCACTCTAGTAACGTTTTATAAACACTCATTTTACTATATATATATATATATATATATATATATATATATATATATATATATATATATATATATATATATATATATATATATATGTATATATGTATATGTATGTAACATAAATGTAGCATATGTCGACTAAAATATAACTATTAGATCTTTGTATAAAATAATTAGGAAATAGATATTATAAACTGTTTATCAGTCATCAACTATATGGATCACTGTTTTAAAAAATTACATTGCATTATATTTGAAAATATTTAAATTCTAAAAACCCTTTTGTATAACTTTATTAACACTTCAAAATTGTTGACTATGCAAAGTCTTACTTACAATTCTGTTCATATGAGTAGGATATTTTTTCCAATAGGCAAACATTTTTCTCGTGAGAAATACACAAAACAGTAATATAGTATGATATATAATATCTTTAGGTAACAATTAAAACATACTCAAACCTTTATAATTAGCACATAGTAAATATTTGCTTGTTAAATATTTTGTTTTAAGTCACTAGGAAACAATTTAAAAACTATCTAAAAATTATCTCAGCACAGTAAACAGAAAGGCAGTAACTTCATTATTACTAGCATTAATAATTAATCCTAAATAATAATAGTTTTTATTAAGGCAAATATACATATGTAGACATGCATGTCTAGATAAATTTGCTAGCAATAGATGTTAAAAATCTAATGCTGCATTTTTAGGTTTATAATGCAAGAAAGAAAGAAATTCATGTTCTTTGTTTTGCTATACACGCTTTATTGTTTCAGTGTTTGCTACACTCAGGTATGTTGATAATTATGACATTCTTTATAAATGTAAAACTGCAGTTGCTATATTTATTATGTTCGATTGACTGTTTTATAATTTTTTAAAATATATGAAAGTAAAATGACTATACTGAATCCAAATGAATGATTCAAAATCTCGTTTTTAGATAGTAAATTAAAGCAAAATTTACATACAAAAGCACAGGTCACTTGTAAAAGTCATTTGACAATTAGCTGCTGGTATTTTGCTAGTTAAAAGTGGTTATCAGTATGATCTTGCATGTTTCAACTGTACCATAAACTAATTTAGTATGTATTGATAGTATATATTACTCGTACATACTTACAAAAACTTTGAATTTCATATTTTGAAAAGCTTTGAAAAATGTTTCTGCAATTTTTTTATTTTAATAAAAGTTTTAAAATTTTTGCAACATGAAAATTGTTCTTAATTACAATAATCAATATTGTGAATTATAATCTCAATGTAATAATTATATAGGCAGATATTAATTCCATCTTGATGGTAAGACAGCCTGACGGCAGTTGTGTGGCTCAAGCAGATCAGGCTGTGGAACAAGTTTATAGTCTGAAAAAGTGTGTGAAAGAATGCCTGAGATTAAACATAGACTGTCAAGCAGTTACCTACGAAGATACTGGAGCCAGATGTATTCTGTCAAGGGAGATAACTCTCAAACCATGTGACAGTGGTGCGTCTTCTGTAACCTACACGACTAAAAAGAATTTGGAGTCATCTGTTGATATTATAACCACAACAGCTGTTGCAGCAGCTACCACCACCACCACCACTGGAATTTCAACAAATAGAACTACTACATCTAACCTGGCACAATATGTAGGTGGCGTTGTTGGCTTATTTGGTTAAATTTGCAGAAGCATGGTGGTCAAAAAGTTGTTACAAGCTAAGTTGATGAAAAACGCATTATGATGCTATATTATAAAAATACTAGCACTAAACATTGGACCTGCTTCAACTAAATATAAAGATATTAAAATTCTAACAATTTAGTTGTTGCAAAATCTTCAATAGCTTTATTTTATGTGTAAAACAATTTTTTCAATATACTGCTATAATATGACTGCTGTTACTATTTTGAGCATGAACTCATTTCTTAAAAGTAGCTGAAATTGAGTGGTTAACTAAACCTATTGTATGCATTTGATTATACAACTGAAAAAATATTATCCTATGACATATAGGATAATTAATGAGTGCATCTTTTCTTTCCCTATCTTAACTTTTTGGTTTTTCATAACAAACATTATAATATATAACGAAAAAAGTTTTATTTTGTATATCCTGTAATTGATAGTTAGAATTTAAGGCTAATAAGATCATAAAGAAAATTTCAACAACAACCTGCATTATAGACTCACCAGCCCTGCAAAATCAGAAGTGGGGAGAATAAGCAAGCAACTTTTGGAAACCATTAACACCAAAATACTCAATCCCACGAAAATAAACCAATGAAAGAACACACAAGAAGTATTACTCTGGTTTAACGGCATCAAAAATAAGCAAAATTATACATTCATAAGCTTTGACATTATAAAATTTTACCTTAGCATTATCCAGGAGCTTCTACTAGATGCTTTGAAATATGCAACTACCCACTCCATAACTACACCAGAGGAGATTGACATAATCATGCAGGCTAGGAACTTCTTACTTTTTAATGCTAATCAATCCTGGGTAAAAAAATCTCCAAACAAATTATTTGATGTCCCAATGGGTTCATATGATGGGGCTGAAATATGTGAGTTGGTAGGCGCGTATATCCTCAATTTACTACCCACGAATGAACTACAAAATAATATCGGACTATACCATGACGGTGGTTTAGCCATATTGAGAGACCAACCCAGACAAGTGGAAAATACTAAAAAAATAATATGCAAAACTTTTAAATCTATTGGCCCAGCAATTACTATCGAAGTCAACAAGAAAATTATTAACTTTTTAGATATCACCCTCAATCTCGCTGCTGCCACCTGTAAACCATTTAATAAACCTGGCAACACTCTTATCTACATTCACCATAACAGCAACCACCCCCCACCTATCATTAGAAACATCCTTAAATCCATCAACAAAAGACTATCCATGCTCTCATCTGATAAAGAGAGCTTCAATAGTGAAGCACAAAACTATCAGAACGCCCTAAATAAGAGTGGGTACAACTTCACATTACAATATGAGAAGCAACAAACACTTTGTAATAAACTTAGAAGGAGAAACATTATATGGTTCAACTCACCCTTCAGTAAACATGTTGCTACCAACATAGGAAGGCAACTCCTCAACATAATAAGCAAAGTGTTTCACTCAAAGCATCCTCTAAGAAAAATATTTAATAGAAACTCGCTTAAACTGAGCTATTCTTGCATGCCCAACATGATGTGCAAAATTAATAGGGAGAACAAAGAGAAATTGGCTTACCAAACGACAAGCTCCCTGGTAACCACCAGTAACACCATGAAAACTTGCAGTTGTATTAGGAAACCAAACTGCCCACTAAATGGCAAGTGCTTACTCTTCAATATTATATACCAGGCCACCATAACATCACCAAGCAGCTCAAACACACACATCGGACTATGTGAAACCGACTTTGAAAAGCACCTATACAATCACACCTGCTCTTTTAAACATAAAAGATACAGAAATGCCACAGAGTTGAGTAAGCATATATGGTATCTAGAAGACAAAGGCACCAGCTACACAATCAAATGGAAGATAATTAGCCATGCACCCAGCTATAATAATCCCAACTCTAAACGTTGCATGCTATGCGTTTCAGAAAAATATTATAATATTATATGCAAACCCAGTCTATGCACATTTAATAATATATCTGAGTTAACATCAACGTGCAAGCATAGCTCTAAATTTTACTTGAACCGGTTCTAATACATGAGCTTTGTTTTATGATAATGCCTATTTTCCCTTTTAATACTTTAGCTATATATTTGAAATCCATACATTTTTTACATTCCAATTCTGTTGTTTCACTATTTTATACATCACCCTGAGGAGTGGCAGTAATTTCATGCTACGAAACAAGTTTATAGGTGATATTATTTATTCTGAATAAAAGATCTTAGTCAAATACAACCTTCATACTTATAGTATATATATATATATATATATATATATTAGAAGAAATAAAATGAGATTTGATTAATACAATGGCATTTATTACTAGTAGTTTCATACACAAGAACGATGTGCACTCGTCAGATAAATTAGCCACTAATTTATCTGACGAGTGCACATCGTTCTTGTGTACAAAACTACTAGTAATAAATGCCATTGTATTAATCAAATCTCATTTTATTTCTTCTAATGTTTACGCTCTAGATTTATTTCTATAGAGCACTCTAGTAACGTTTTATAAACACTCATTTTACTATATATATATATCAGGGTTGGGGTAATTGTAATTTGTAATTGTAATTGGCTGTAATTAATTACATTTTTTCAAGTAATTGAATGTAATTTGTAATTGAGGTTTAAAAATGTAATTGTAATTGTAATTGTAATTAATTACATATCTAATGTAATTGATTTTTACAATTACTTTATAATTACATGTCAATTACTTCAAACTTTTAAATCTTAAAAAACTCCTTTTTCTACAATGCCTATTGGTAAATAACAAATTCAGATAGTTAGGTCAGTAAAGTAGGGTCATTCCATGCCAGCTCACCGAATTGCCCGCGTCTATTTGCTTCGCAGATTTTGTTCATGTTTACACCAAATAGACCTACAAATGCCTCACGTACTCTTCTTCAGTATTTCTGACCTGACACAAATTTTTTCTGAGAACTGACTACTTTTGTGGACAAAGGTTGAGAAACATTTTGAGGAAAATTTGTGATTTCTACTTTGAGACTAATCTATAAACGTCTATATCTCAATCATTTTTCTAGACTGAGCCTTAAAATTTGCTGTGTGATTTGATAATACCTATCAATTTGCACTAGTAGCAACACATATTACAGAATACTTTGTGCGCTTATATGCAAAGTCATTGAATATGAACAAATCTTTGTAAATTTTGAAAAATTGCAAATACCCACCTAATCAAATTTTAAATTGCTTATAAATTGGTCTAAAAGTATAAATCACAAATTTTCCTCAAAATATTTTCCAATCTTTGTTCACCAAAGTAGTAATTTCTCAAAATGTTTTTGTGTCAGGCCAGAAATATTCACGAATGGTAATCTGAACATGTGTAGGTTTATTTAGTGTAAATATGAGTTGGACGTGGGACCCCTTGAAAGTTGGTTGATTTGGTATGGAATGACATAATAGTATCACTGTAGAAAATAAAAGAGGTTCACCACTGTCAACACTGCCCCTGGTAGTTAGACCCTAGAAGTGACTTCTATTTATTTATATGAGAACAAAAGTAATTGTAATTGTAATTAATTACATTGCCATGTAATTGTAATTGTAATTAATTACATTTATTTTAACTGTAATTATAATTGTAATTGTAATTGACAAATCTTCATGTAATTGTAATTGTAATTAATTACATTTACATGTAATTGACCCCAACCCTGATATATATATATATATATTTTACTATATA
This sequence comes from Bugula neritina, assembly GCA_964035545.1. Taxonomy (NCBI): domain Eukaryota; kingdom Metazoa; phylum Bryozoa; class Gymnolaemata; order Cheilostomatida; family Bugulidae; genus Bugula; species Bugula neritina. Next base: position 10,794,808 of record OZ037770.1, on the reverse strand, counting down.
TATATATATATATATATATATATATATATATATATATATATATATATATATATCTCAATCTGTGGACAGCAGCTGTTTCGGGATTTGTCCCCTCATCAGCACAGAACAGAGTACCATGGCCCACACCTTCGCAATAGTAAAACTTATAGCTTTACTAAAGCATATTTAAAAGGTGTGTAAACTCAAGCCAGAGTGCTCAAGTGACTCTAGGGGTCACCTAGGAGTCACGAGCATTGCAAAATGCTAGCAGCTTGAGTTTGTGACCATGGTGAGAGTGCTCAATCATTTAATGTCATTGCTGAGCATTAAATGAGAGCGTAATATCTCAATCTGTGGACAGCAGCTGTTTCGGGATTTGTCCCCTCATCAGCACAGAACAGAGTACCATGGCCCACACCTTCGCAATAGTAAAACTTATATATATATATATATATATATATATATATATATATATATATATATATATATATATATATATATATATATATATATATATATATATATATATACATGCACACATTATATATATAAAGTTTCATTCAAGCAATTACCTGTTAAAATTAATATGAAAAACTTCATTTGCATGAGGCCATCTGAGCAGTAGATTCATGTTAGCATATACTCTGTTACTTCTTATGTTTTAAAAGGGTATAATTGTAGTATAGATAAAAGCACAAATAATAACATGCTCATACCCCAATAAATTTGTGGTATGCATGTGCAGATAATGAACAAGTGCAATAAATATTCACAGTGGGACAAAATTTTATTGAAAGTAATGTAAGTTATATTTTGCCTTACCTTTTGTCTAATGCCAATGTATTAAAGATATTTCATATTGATATAAGGTTTAGATAATTAAAGTAAATATTCTTATATAAATAGGCTATTTATTCAATAGAAATTATCTATAAATTATTTAAGTAGATGTAATATACTCCTTTCCAATAGCTCAAATAGGTAAATTTAAGTAAATTCCAATAATCTTATATACCGAGTATGTGCTATTAAGAGTTCAAAAATGTTTACTATATGCAAAGCCTTACTTATAATTAAAAAATATTGCTGTGTGATTAGTATTTTGTTGTGCAATGAATAAACAACGTTTTTTAGAAAACAATGCATCACTATGAATAATTTCCATGCAATACCTACTTATGTTAAACTACATATTTATTTGGCAAGTATTATTTTTCATATTACTTTTTAAACACATCACAAAGACAATTAAACAGTTTATCATTAGTAAATAATGATTTGGTAATTTTAGTCCTACTAATATTAATAAACGATATTTTATATTGATTGTTTTTAGTGGTATGAAATAGACCTGTATATCTGGAAAAGGTTGATAGATTAGCAGTTGAGATTTTGATATGGTAGCTTGCTTTAAAATGCGATTAGGAATAAAAGTCATAATATATCTTGTTTTGGTAAACATGATTTTTTGTTTCAGTATTTGCTACACTCAGGTATGCTGATATACTTATTATTTTATTTTTATACTTAAGCTAAAGCTTTAACCAATAATTAAATAAAATTGAGTTTAAAGGCAATATTCTATTTAGATAGCTGCTTTTGGAATTTAATTTTTCAAAGTACTAAATAATGAAAAAGTGGTAGAACCTTTTAGTAAACTTGCTGCCTGCCTATAAAAAGTAGTTGAAATTGAAATAATTGCAAGTAAATCATTTAAAAATCACCTTTTGGAGATTTTTCATAAGGGCTAATATTTAAAGCTCATTTTAAATTTTGAAATGCATTTAGACTAAGCAATACTCAGTTTAACGCATTATAATTTCAATGTATATTATAGGCCGATGTCAATTCCATCTTGATGGTAAAACAGCCTGATGGTAGCTGTGTGACTCATGCAGATCAGACTGTGGAACAAGTTTATAGTCTGAGAAAGTGTGTGAAAGAATGCCTGAGATCAAACATTGACTGTCAAGGAGTTACCTATGATGATAATGAAGCCAGGTGTGTTCTGTCAAGAGAGACAACTCTGAAACCATGTGACAGTGGTGCGTCTTCTGTAACCTACACCACGAACAAAGATTTGAAGCCATTTTTTGATACTACAACAGCAGCTGTAATGACATCACCCCGGTTTAGTGCTGGGCAGCAGTTGCTGGGGTGAAAAAGAAATTTTGAAGTTTTAAAATCCATTATAAAATTTTACAGACATTGCCACACTAAGCATAAATCCACCACTGCCTTTGTGTTGTCACATATTTCAACAGCCATGAGTCATCAATTTTTTTTGGTATTTTTAGCACTTTGTTTTGTCACTTTTCACATTAAAATGTTACCGTTTTAATCCTCATGACTATTCTAGTAAGTGTAACAAGGTGGATTGCGTGTATGTGAAAGAGTAAAATGTTTTATTCTGCACTGACTGCACTCCCTATAACAACTAGCTGACTGCTTTACAATCAAGCACATTCTGATATTGCACTCAAAATGATGGCTAAGAAAACAAATGCATCAACTTTTTCATATAATGAGTAAAACAAACATATACATTTAGCCAGGACACAACAGTAGAACCCTAAGGTGGCAGGGTTCTATAATTCAGATATTTACATATTTTACTTTCGTATATTAGCTATTCTCACAACCACATGGTGTAAAATATTTCTTACTTATATTAACTCTCTCCTAGAAAGGGCGAAAGAGTTTCACGGTGTAAATGGTGTGAACAACTTTGGTGGAAAACAAACTACACTAAAAAATACACCTGTATGAAACTTCATGTCAATCTAGGCTGGCAGTTACACTTATGAACCTGATAAAATTGACTGGCAGCTCATAATTTAATAATGGTTTGTTGCATTTGAAGTTAGTGAAAATAACCAACTGTTAATTTTAGTATTTTGGCATTGAATTAAAAAGCAAATATTTAGCTTGTCAGCTATTTATTTAATAAGATTTTTTACCTTCAATTATCTGTGAACTGCTAAGCTGCATTTTGAACACCACCTATAAAAATTTGAGCAATTCTATCTCAAACTAGAAGTTTAAAGCAAACACTATTCTGTTTGAATAGTTATTATAGGAACTTGCAAGCCCAACCTATCTGTAAATTTGCCAGGGGTGATTTAGCTTAAAAGTTAATATTGAGATAAGAATCTAGCTGGTATGAGTTGTGCGCTCCTAGACTGATACTTATGAATGAAGAATGGCCAACTAAACCTAGGCACCCACCCAGCATTTATTATTACTCTTGGTGGCATTGCAGTTATCCAATCAGATTTGATAAATGGGGTGGAGCTTAGTAGTGTGACCCGAATAGACTGGCATATACTCAACTATTGTGACGTGTACACAAGTACTAGTGAGTCAAAATCAGGCGCAAAAGCAAAACAGTAATAAGGGTATGAGAGAGAATAATAAGCACAAGAGAATGAATAATGACTATAACAGAGCAAATAATAGGGGTATGAGAGTGCATAATGGAGGTATGGGACTGAATAATGAGCATAAAAGGAAGAGAAATATGGGTATGCTGGGAATGAATAATGACAGTGTGAGACCAAATAATAGACCTATAAGAGCACAAATAATAAGGGTATGAGAGCAAATTATAGACCAATGAGAGCGTTTTGTGAGCATATGAGAGAGAATAATGGTTAGATACTTTATTATAAGCATATGAGATTCAATAATAGGGAATTTTTGACCATTTGGCACTCCATACATAATATGTTAATTTAAAAACATGAGGTGTCATTGAATGAAATTACATTGTGTGTAATTGAGCCACAATTTAAACTTAATCATAATTATAGGTTTATGAAATATAAACTAAAAGACTCATTGAAAAGTGAGTGCTTGTTTTGTTTAATTTTTAGTTTTTAGCATGTTTTATAAATATAATTATATAACAACATTTTTTTTATTCGGTACTCAAAAATATCCTTGTTTGTTGATTCTTGGGCCAAAATTTCACTGATTGGTTAAAAATCTAAACCAGGGGTGTCCAACCTTTTTAGAGTGAAGGCTATACTAAAATAGATTATTTCATGGCAAGGCCATATTGAAAAATTTAGCTTAGGCTGAGGGTCACAGCATCAGTAATTTTCAAATAACTTCATTTCAAATTCCTATGAACCGTTATGCAATGAAGTCCCCATATTTACTGCAGGCTACACGTGTTTTTAGCATAATATATAAAAACAAGACATTTAAAAGGTGGTTTTTCCCTCTTTAATTCATATACATGTGCAAAATAATTTTATCTGTTATGCTTTTGAGGGCCACATAAATGTAGGCTGAGGGCCACATCTGGCCCTGGGGCTGCCTTTTGAACATGTATGCAGCCCTGATTTAAGCTGTTGCCTTCTTTATGTCTCCACAAATATGTATATATGTTTTTACAGAAATTCTGTAAAGTTGAATGATTGCGAAAGTTATAGCATTAATATTAAGATTTGAAAGTGTTTTTGATTATGTAATGTAGTTTCACTTCACAAGATATTTACACACATTTCACTCTTTAAATACTGCAATTGCAAATGTTAGAATAATAATAATGAGTTTGATTTTTGTTTTGTTATTCATATTTCACCATACTTAAAATATGAGTGAGTTTTCCAAATGCTTGGTGCATCAATGTTTTACCTCTAACTTACAGATGCCTAGTAATAACGATTGCAATGATGTAAGTATACTATCACATAAATAGTGTATGTATTGGTATGCCACCAAGATGTATATTGGCATGCCGCCAATCATTAAAGCTTTCAGGCTTTAAAGCTTTCACCAAAGCTTTTATTAGCTGGCAGGGCTAGTGCTATAATTCACTGTACTGCACGAGTCAGCGTGTCATAATCAAACAGCCAGAGAGGAGCATTTTTAGCATTATACGAGCACACAGTTAGACTCCAATATTTACTCTCTTTGTGAGAATAGACCATCGGTTTTGGCATTGTGATGGCTAAAAAGTTTATCTATGCATCAATATTGTAAGTTTTATTAGAATTATAATAGCTCATGTCAATTTGTTTGGTTCTGTGATGTTCATGGTGTTTCTCTGACTTTTGATTTATATATTGTTACTACTTACTTATACAATTTCTATTTTTTTCCCATTTTTCTAGGGTATGATTTGAGAGTAAATAAACTTGAAAACCTGTTGCCAAGTTGGCTAGTAGTTAAAGTATATCATTCAACCAGACACTAACACGAAACCGGTACAGTGTATATACAAACTATAATATATATATCAGCACAAGTTACATCTGTGATCTGATGAACTAGTATAAGTCATATAAGCTCTATATATATGATAATAACCAGTTCCACATTTAGACATGACTGCTATATAACTATTCATACAGAGTAAAACTTCAAAGGAATAGTTCCAGGTTGAGAAGATAACTCTCATCATATTCAGTCAAAAACTGATGATGGTAACCAAAGGAATTTAATTTTGAGCTTTGAGCATATATTTACAGTTACAGTTCTAGTAAATTTCAATTAATTTTTTATATATTTTTTCTGTCATCTCAGCTACTGTTGCATATTCTTTGACTTAGATCAAACTTTAACAAGCAACCCTTGTCAACACAATGTCTATTTAGAGCTAGCTCTAAACTACCAATCCTATAAACCATAGTTGGTAGTATATTGTTAAATTAGCACTTGTATAGCCATGCAATTACACATCATAAACAAAATTTGCAAATCTTATTTATTGCACCTTTAGCTTGGAATTAAGCTAAAGCCACGTGCAGCGTAGCTAGTATATAGCTGATATTTTAAAAGATTCATTGTTGTTTTGATATAAAGTTTACTATAAATACAGATATTATGTATAGTCATTGCATAATGTGCTATATATGAAAAATTCAGGTTATAGAATAGAGTAATTCTGAAATGCAGAAAAGCAACTATAGTTTTATATATTTGTTCAAAACAACAAAAAACTGACAACACTGTTAAACATTTACAGTTGTATTACTTAACCAGGGGAAATGCGCTGTACGTAGCATTATATCTGCCCATGCAGCAAGATTTCTATTATGGTAGCTGAGTAAATGCTACACCGTGAGTAAAATAATGTTATTGTGCTCCGTGGATATGAGAAGATAACTCTTAGATATCTACAAAAAAACACAGCAGTTGACCAAATGGAACGCACCTCTAGGTCTAAATTATCTGATATTAGTTTTACTGTATAAGTAAAGAAAGTTTTCCCCAGCGATTTAATTTTTACATAGTTTTGTGTTGTGGTGTTTTAATAAATGTAAAAAAGCAGGTTTTATACAGTGAGTTAATCTTATTAATTGCCATGGAAACAGTCAATTCAAGTCAAACTACTTGCTGACTACTCTTTTGTAGTTTACAAATAGTAAATAAAAAATATAACTAATAAACATACGCACACCAAGTTGATATTATTTTGAGCAAATCTATAACAAGTTGCACATAGTGTCAATTTGTGAAGATTTATTTTGGCACATATGAGTTTATTACATTGTTTTGTGCAAGAGATTACCCAGCACTATCACTGCGCAATATATTGCATTTACTTACATATGCTTTAGCAATACTCGTACAGCAATTGTTAGCAAGGAACTATATTGTACTCGTGGATGCTATGTCATGCACACACGCATGCACACACGCATGCACACATGCATGTAGTAGCTAAACGCAAACTAGTTACAGCAAAACAAAACTTCAATTTTAGATACCAATAGAAGCAATAATTTAGCCAACTATATAAATATGCAAGTATAAATTATAAAATAAATATAATCATTGCTATCACCATGAGTATGAGTAACTGTAACAGCAAATGAGTATTGGCATGCATACGATAAGTAGAATTAATATTAACAAACTCATTACTGAAGAAACAATAACTAATGTTGTAAGTCATTAGTGATGAGTATATTATAATGTTACATTTACTATGACTGCTACTATTACTAATTATTAATACTAACACCATTAGTATTGCTATATTTGCTTATTAGTATTGTTGTAGTTTTGTGGACTACTATAAGTGAGGGGTTATTGTTATATGCATGTGTTACTACTGCATATTTACCTATAAGGTTATGGGAAGAACCAATTGACAGTTGACGTTTCAGAAAAAACTGTATTGGAAGTCTAATTACATACAACCATGCACATAGTCATAAAAAATAGCAAAAGATTATAATATCGAAAGCAGTTATACAGGGTTATCTCTATCTATCTCACAGTTATCCTCTGGCTGAGGTTGCGTTTATACCTTCATGAGTTTCAGTTAAAAAACAATTTGGCCGAGTTGAAATTTCTTCGAGTTGCATTGCATTGTAAACATCACTCGCAAAAATTTTTATGATGAGAAAAATTAATCAGCTGATTTCAGAATAACACTCAAAAGGAGTAATGTAAACATTGTTTTATAGTTATGACTTTGGCGATTAGATGATGTACTGAAATGTTAATAATCATATTGCCTACGTCTTCTCAATTATTGCTTTTATGCTGTCAACTCTACTATTTCGCAATGTTTACAAAGGGCATCAAATAGCGATTAGGCGAGTCAAAGTCATTTATAAAAAGTAAACTTCTGCATCAATATGATTTCAACAAGTTTCAGTTTGACTACAAAGGGTTACCCGGACAAGCGCTATTAACTGAAACTCGATACTTTTTTCATCAGAGGTATAAACGCAACTTGAGGCAAAGTGATAAAAAGCAATGTTTATATCTAAGAGGTTGGTCCTGATTGGCTAATATATAGGGTTCCGGTGAGTGAGAGAGTGAGGAAGTGTCAATATAAAGTTGCGGTATTGCTAACGGAGTTGTAGCTTATTGGAACTTTTATGCCTTGTAATATATTACAATTACTTAGGTATAGACGGTACTGTGGGGGGTGGGGGGGGGTATACTTTCCACAGCTACTACGCAGTATTATTATTTATAAAAAACAAAATTTAAACTAAGTTTTTCATTATTAGGCCTATTATTATAATTATTGATATGCTTTAATATAACCTAAGTTTAATAGCTAACCAACATATTTACTATGACTATTACATTATATTATAACATATTATACTATATTGTACTACATTGTATTATTTCATGTTATATTTAGCAAATCTTGCAAGGCAGTGATGTATCTATTTACAATTTAGCGATATCTTATGCTATAGTATTTCATTGACTCCGCTAACTGCATATTGTTTATAGCTTATAAATTGCCTTGTGTGTTTGAAAGCAATAAATTGAGTGTTCCTTTCAAAGTAATGAATGTTTTATTTTTTTTTAATAAAAAATACCATAGATTATTGCTTTTAGCAGGGTGTATAATAACTCATATAGTATAGCTTCAACAACAAAAATAGTAATGCTACATTTGAATATTTTTGCAAGAAGATTTGATTTTTTTTATAAATAAAAACAATTATTTGCAAATAGAATATTTAGTCAACTTCATAACATAAAGCAAAAAATATTTTCTTTCATCAATTAACAAAGGAATGCAGCTTATTCATGAATAGACGCACAGTGTTTGAAAATATTAATAATTTAGAATAATACATATTATAATTTTTTCTTATATTTAAATTCTGGGCATCTAGAGATTTTGTTAAAAAGAGAAATGCTAAAATTTTGTCATTTAATGTTTAAAAAACATAATTGAATAAATGAAAATTAAATTTTTTTTAAGATTTTCAGATTTTTTTAAAACATAAATAAGTACCTATACAAATTTACTACTGTCAGTTTTCAAATCTAATAATAGTTCTAATATTTATCTCAATGACACTTAAAATGAAAACTGCCAAAATGTGAAAACATTGATGATTTGGAAGTTTAAGAGTTAATTGACAGTATTTTGATATAAGGGTTTCTACACTTGACATTGATAAACTATTTTTATATAAAGAATTATGACTTGCTGCCGTGTCATTATTTGCTGAGTTATTTAAAAACAGAGTTTCAAACAGAGATAAGCAATATTTGCTTTTAAGAATGGATTCTTTTCTTTAAAGGTGCGGGAGAACCAGCTGATGTCACTGGTCTCGGTATTTTAGATTTCTTCACTGAATGAGCACTACCTACAGCAGCATAGAAATAAATAAAGCCATTAAATGTATTATATCTTAGCAGGCCGCAATGAACTTTTATGAATTTAGTTATTGCAAAAAATACAATTATGATATATTTTATTTGTGCTTATTTTAAAGTGGTAAGAACAAAATTTTTGGTTAAATTGCGATAAAAATCACAGGGATGATATTTCTATATATTTGATTGTATATATATAGTAACAAAAAAGAATGTTACAACTTGTTCTAATGAGTTACTAAGTAATGAAACGTGTGTATCAGTAACTATCAGTAAACTCAACTAATTCACAGATATACTCAGCTAAGCTTCAAGTGATGCTAACATTTGGCTGCGTTCTCTACTTACTGAATCTTTTCATATGAAAGCAGGATACATCAGTCTCACTGAAGCACAGGCTAAGCTGGAGTTGTCTTCCAATTTAACACTCGGTTCTTATTTCTCTCGTCTCCGTCATATCCCACTGAATCTTGTTCATCTTCTTCAGTAACTGCGGCTCTGAATCTGCTAATGTTGGAAGTGGTCACATCATTGGCAGCTTCGTTCATGCTGCCAATATTAGGTGCCGGCTCGCTGTTTTCAATGACTAAACCCAGGTTAGGTTTAAACAACACTTTTGTTGCATTTGTAGCAATATTTTTGACTCTTTCATTGACAAGAGCTTTTTTCTTTAACTCCTTGACATTGGCTTGGGCTTGAAACGGTGTCTGTCCACTCATTATAGTGACATTTAGTTTAATCTCATCATTAGCTGGTGCTGCGTTATTCTCAGGAATTGCTGTTGTTGACTTTAAATTGTCGTTCTCAATATCATAAGCTTTTTTTTGTTTGTTAATCATCGATGTTCCCATGGTACCCTTAGAAATACCACGGAAGTTTTTAACTTCTACTTTCTTGTCTACTGGTGTGGTATTTGTAGTTAAGGAGACACTAAGGTTTATGGAATCCTCATCGTTGTCTCCTGACTTAGTTCCTGTGACTGACACACTCGGGTAGCTCGACTCTGTAGGAGCAACAGTTTCTTGGGCCGCTCTCTGCTTAAAAAACTGATCAAGACCAACAAGTGTTGTCCTATTTCGATCCCTTCTTGTGACTTTCGCTTTAAGAGAATTCTTGCTGATTGTTGACGCTGGGTTGGATGGCTTTTGAGATGTTGGATTGCCAATTGCTTCTAATAAACACCTGTCACTCTGAAACCGGGTGTCCTCTAAGTTTTTTAAATAATTCTGACATTGGTCATTTGAGTTGACTGGATTAGTGGCTAAAATTAAATAATTTACTTTAATTCTCAAAATTTCTACTTAGTTTTTTCATTTAAAACAAAACACATATTATAAAATTTCTTGCTTTAAATATAAACATTAAAATTATTGAAAGGCAATTTTCTCTATAATTGTTCAATAAAAATGCTTACTCTGAATGCCAGTAGTTTGGAAATTCACAGCAACATCTATCTGCGTGTTTTCATTCTGAGCAGATGGTATATAAGTTTGGCTTTTCTCATCTTGAGTATTTGGTACAGTGGTTTGAATTTTCTTATTCTGAGCAGATACTACATCGGTTTGTGTCTGTCCGTTTGTAGTAGATGTGGTAAATGTCTGACTGCCAATTTCATGGGTCACATTTTTACTTATCTGACTTGAAGCATCACAACCGACTTTGCTGTTTGCTTGAACGGCTATTTCGCAAGTTTCTTTCACCAATGTTTGTGTGAAAGCTGTTTTAGTCCTTATGGATGGCCTTTCTTTTGTGACATCAGCTACAAAATAGAACAACTTTCAATGAATAAAAAGACATCGGTATGCATGAACAGACTCTAAAAAGTGAAAAAAATGATCAAAATACATCTTTGCATAGACCTTTTGCTAAGTCAAATTTCTGATTATCACTTTTTTCAAATGTTTGTTTTTAAAATTTTAAAATTTGCAGCAATAAAAAACTTAAATATTAAAAAAAATAAATCTAAAAGCCTCCTAAATTGAATTCTTTACAGATATTCATGCAATTTATTATGTTATATTATGTTATATTATGCAACTAATAATATCAAAATGTGAGATATATAAAAATTTATTTAATCGCATAATATTATTATTATTGTAACATATTAATATAGCATCACATTATATTACAACACATAAATACCACATGTGACATAATATATTGCATCAAAATGTCTTATTTTATACTGTATGATGTACTGCATTATATTATATCTTATGTATTATATTATATTGAAGTAAACTATATTACATCACATTATGTTATACTAGTTTACAACACATAATAACTCACTCTGACACCCAGTATGAGTTCTTAGTGAACAAGAGGTCTCGGTGCTACGAGATGACACCCCCGACACTATTAGATTGGAGTTGTCTGACACTTTCTGTTTACGTCTTTTGACAGTCACCATTATTAGAGTCACAGTAGCAAGAAACAGGACCTCTCTCATATAAGTCATTCTGGAATATAAAGCTGATAAACTATATTTGTGAGGAGAAAAGACAGATGTGATCGTTGGGTCAAACTTTGTTTCAGGAAAAAGCATTCTTCTATTAAGCTTGTTGAAATAATTTTTTTAATTTTTGCACGTGAAACCTGCTTCTATAATAAAGAACTGTTTCTTGCTAAACAATAAATAATTTAGCATCTTCTTAACTACTTTAAGTTTCTTTAAAAAAAGGTAATTGTTTAGACCAGACATAGTTTAGTAGGAATTTACTCTCTACTTACCCATCTAGCTGGAGATAATTTATGGCAGCATTAGCCTGTGAGATTATCTTCACCATTAGTGGGAGGCAATAACTCCAACATACTGTAAGTTTATAGATCAGATTATATATTAAGACTTGTTTCAACACAACTTGTCAGCTGGCTATATTAGAAATGATTTGATAGAGAAAACTATGAATATATAACACATTCTCTTCCAACTCAAAGTTTGACTATTCAAGTGGCGTGAGTTGGTGCATGTAAGTAATACAAGAGGTAAAAAGCATTGAACATGCTATACTATATATCGTATTGAAAAAATTCAACTTAAAAGTCTTAACCTAAAAAGAAATGCATGATAATTTAACAAAAGCTATAAAAGTTGACTACTATGAATAAAACAGTATAAAAATAAATGTATAACACTATATTATAGAAACTAAAAGAAAATTTACCTTCCAATGTATTTGGAATATGCGGAGGTTCAACATCATAACTAAAATATCAAAAAATAAGTTATGTCTTCAATTCCTAATAATGAAAGTTCACAGCCAACAGCTTTAAGCAAATTGCTTTTATAAATATTAAATTTGAATAGAAATTGTGTTGTTTTGGAGAATTATTCTTTACACTTATATTTATTAATTTACAAGAGCATGCCTGTGAAATGACTGATTTCGATAATATTATAGCAGAATATAACTAACTGCCTTTGTTATTCATGTAGATGTACTTATATTTATAGTTAAAAATACTTACAAATATCCTATAAACCTTTGCAGAACTGTCTTTGGTTTCTCAACACGAAAACATTTATCTATAATCATAACAAACAGGCATTAGTTAAGGTTATGGTAAAAGCTTTTAGTTGCATGGATAAAATTCTTTTTACTCATATAATTTCAGAACGTTCGATAAAATATATATATATTAAATATAATTTAGATGAACTGTTTGTTATGCTCTATCAACATGTATAAGTTTGAGAGTCTTCGGATAATCTTTGAAGCATATACATATTTTCGGACGCAACTGGTCTTAGTTGGTATACATTAGTACTCGAAAAAAGATAAATGTTGCTACTGGACTCATTACTACACAACATATTATCATGTATATGGTTGCATACAATAAGTTTAACACTCATCTGTAGTAATAAACTCGTCCACGGTTATAAACGAGAGCAAGTATAAGAAACTAGCGTATATATTCAAATTACATGATTCCATCACATGTATAACATGTCTACTTGCCAGGGTAAGTAAGTACATATAAAAGTTATATACATTTATACATTAGAAAAAATAATTTATATCAATGAAGACTACACAACCGTTTTATTAAGCAATATTCTAACTATATATTGAACATACAACTGCAATCATGCACTGAAGAAATACATTACATAGAGAAATTCTTAGTGATAAAAATGTTGCTTACCCAGTTCTTCAAGGTTTAGTATGCTGTTCAAAATACAGAACAGGTGAGTTAATAATACAGATAAATCCATATTAATATTACATTTATATCAATATAATCATAGCAATACAGTACATGTTAAGATAAAATCTACTAGCTGTGTACACAAAATTGCTGCAAGTGAAGTGGGCAACAATGGTTTTTAGAATCAACATTGAGTTTAAGTTATTTACGTTAATCTTCAACAATCATATTATATTCATATGTTTTGATTGTTGCAAAAATGATAAAATAATATAATATTATATATATTATATATATATTTTATATATATATGTATATATATATATTTAAATTTATGTATATATGTATATATGTATATATACATATATTTATATTAATGTATATATGTATATATGTATATATGTATATATGTATATATGTATATATATATATATATATATATATATATATATATATATATATATATATATATATATATATATATATATATATATATATATATATATATATATATATATATATATATATATATATATATATATATATATATATATATATATATATTGCTACTCTGAAGATGGGTACAGTGGTACCCGAAATATCAGTGTAATTACTTTACCTAATAAAGTAATAAATAACAATGTTTCTCGTATACCTATTTATAATCAAATTACTAGCTCGTAAAGATATATTTAAATATATATATATATATATTTGGTACTAATACAATTTTGGATATAAAAATAAACTTAGATCTTCATTCTATCGACTACAATATTGTTTCACGTAGTGCGAGCTACGATCATCAGGTCGTTATGTGTACGCTTGAGTGATTTTGTTTTGAAATTAGTATTGTTAGTGTATTACTACGCTGGAATGTTTTAACTAGCGTCTGTTAAGTGCGCAAGTAAAAATTTGCGTTTATGTCTACATGTGGTGGAAAGCTCTTTTCGTTTGTTGAGGGAAGATAATTCCGGTTGTTTTAAAATTATATACTTCTCATAGTTGCATAAATTACATCTATTGGTTAGGTTTGAGTATGATTTGCAAATCTTTAAAATATTCAATTTCAAGCTGAATTTCGTTTTGTTGTCTTTTAAATTCCAGATGTGTCTGCTGAGTTGCGTGCTGTTAGCTTTATCTGCATGTAGGAAAGAGGCTTTGTGGTTATTGAATCTGGTTTTGAAGGTAGTCGAACAGAGTCCTATGTATGAATGGCTGGAATTATTGTCATGTCTTGTTACAGTTGCTTGGTATATTAGTCTTTGTATAAGCATTTACCATTTAGTGGACAGTGGGAAGGTTGTTTGCAGTTACATTGTGCGTCATTTAGTTTAGTAGCGGTAGTAGGGGTGTGTGCGGTTTTAAGTTTGTGATGGTTCGAGCCATCAATAATATTTTTCATGTTGGGCATGCATGAATAGCTAATTTTTATAGTTTTCCTATTGAAAATTTTACTTAGTTGGTTGGATGGTGGAAAGCATTTGTCGATGATTTGAAGAAATTTCTTCCCTATTTTGGTTTTTACTGTTGAACTAAAAGGTGGGTTGTACCACAATATGTTTCTATTTCTATTTTTATTATTGTTGTTGGATTTAAGTGTCGGGTTATATTTTAATTTATAGTCATATCCACTGTTTGATAGTGCTTCTTGGTACGGTTGTATGGTGGTGTTAAACTCTTCTTCATTGGAGGATAGTGAGCTAAGTCTTCTATTTATATTTTCTGGTATGTTTTTCAATACTGCAGGTGGGTGGTCGCTTTGTTTGTGAACGTAGAGGATAGTGTTTCCAGGTTTTGTATAGGGTTTATAGGATTGGTTAGTCAAGTTGAATGTTACATCTAGGAAGTTTACAACTTTCTTATTGGCTTCTATTGTGATTGAGAGATTAAATTTTCTAAAAAAGTTGCAAATTTGTTTTTTGTTCTGTTCTATGTGTCTAGGTGTTCCTTCACAAACTATGAGTCCATCATCTCTATACAGGCCTAAATTACATTCTATATTCATTTCAGTAGTTAATAGATTAAGCAAGTATATTCCAATTAGTTGGCAGGTTTCGGCGCCGTCATAGCTTCCCATAGTGACATCAAAACTGCTGTCGTGTTTTTTTGTCCATTGTTCACCATTGGAGATAAGGATGGAATTTTTAGAGTGTAAAATTATTTCCTGGTGTTCAGTTGGTATGCTGGTAAAGTGTGACGCAAAGGAAAGGGCTTTGTGAAGGAGGTCTTCAGTTATTGATGGGTAGAAATTGCATATGTCAAAAGTAATAAATGACTTACTGCTTTTGTTTTTGATGTTTTCAAACCAATTTATTACTGAGTGGGAGTTTTTCCATATGTTGACTTTTATATGCTGGAGGAGTTTTGTGTTTATATTATCCAATAGTTGTTTGCTGATTATACCGAAGTTGGATTTGGTGGGGTTTATTAGTCTGCAGGATGGTTTGTTATTGAAGTTAGGTTTGTGATCTTTTAAAGTAATAAAAGCTTCTTTCTGGGCTAGTACTTCTATTCTGGTGTCTAGATTTAATGATTTGGCGATTATGGTGTCCTTAGTTGTGATTGATTTAGCTAGGTTAGGTGGGGCTTTTTTGTAGTCTTTCGTGATGTTTTGTTTAATAAGCTCTCTGTATTGGGAAGTAGATAGTTTGTAGAAATTGGTAGTTTTGTCAGCTTTCACTAGCAGTTTGTCATCATTTTTAATATCCTTTACATTATTTCTCATTTTGGTTTGCAGTTGATTAGTAAATGATTCAAACCTGATGTTGGTTAGTAGGTTGTATATTTCAGTTTCAAAGTGATCTAATTCTTTAATGTGTGGTGTTGGTTTGCTGGTTTTAAACCCAAAAGTATCTTTAGTAGTAGGCTTGCAGTCTGGGTTTAAGTAGAAGAAAGCTTTCCATCTGACTCGTATTAAGAATATCTCAGTCATGTTAATAATCCGTATTAGATAGTCTTTGTTTGTACTTTTCGGAATATTTTTTAAGGAATATCCAAAGTTTAGACTATTCATTTTCTTGAGAGAGCTCAACTAAGAAGTGTTTGTGTAAACATAAGGTATTACTATTTACACAAATAAAATTAGGAGCATGTAATGTAGTTTCTATAATTAAAAATGAATCAAAAGAACTCAATATTTCGAAAAATAGAGTATTTATATTTGGTACTAATACAAACGAAAAGAGCTTTCCACCACGTGTAGACATAAACGCAAATTTTTACTTGCGCACTCAACAGACGCTAGTTAAAACATTCCAGCGTAGTAATACACTAACAATACTAATTTCAAAACAAAATCACTCAAGCGTACACACAACGACCTGATGATCGTAGCTCGCACTACGTGAAACAATATTGTATTCAATAGAATGAAGATCTAATTTTTTTTTATATCCAAAATTGTATTAGTACTAAATATAAATACTCTATTTTTCGAAATATTGAGTTCTTTTGATTCATTTTTAATTATAGAAACTACATATATATATATATATATATATATATATATATATATATATATATATATATATATATATATATATATATATATATATTTGCTGGGCTGGTATATTATGAAATATTTTTCCCATAGGCAGAGGTTGCACCTTTTAGTGACTTTGTTGTATGAGTTGGTCTTTTTCATAATTTTTCATGTTATGTCAAAATGGGTGTTCTTGTCTTTTAGTTTCCAGATATATTTGCTCAATTCAGTATGGTTCTTTTTTGTTTTGTTGTTAAAAGTTGATTTGTGGTTATACAATCTGGTTTTGGATTCTGTTTCTGATGTTCCCACGTAAGTCTGGGGTTGGCTGCCATCTTTGGTTGTAACTGTAGCTTGGTATATGATGCACTTTGTGAGGCATTTTCC
This sequence comes from Bugula neritina, assembly GCA_964035545.1. Taxonomy (NCBI): domain Eukaryota; kingdom Metazoa; phylum Bryozoa; class Gymnolaemata; order Cheilostomatida; family Bugulidae; genus Bugula; species Bugula neritina. Next base: position 10,777,701 of record OZ037770.1, on the reverse strand, counting down.
ATCTAGTGGGCACACTGTGCTGTTTCTGCAGTTACATCCTCGAGGAGGTTGGTTTGCTGGGTTGAGTAATATTTTATTGCGGCTGTTGATTATGTTGTTTAAATTTCTGCTTCATAGATTTTATTTATTTTTAGTCTAACACCTGACGGGTGCAGTTTACTGTAAGAAACTATATAGTCGTGTGAGATTTTTTAAATAAAAAAATAAATATGTATCATTAACAATCTGAACACACTACATTTTATATATATATATATACATATATATATATATATATATATATATATATATATATATATATATATATATATATATATATATATATATATATATATATATATATATATATATATACATTATATTAGCTCTGTCACCCGTGATATCGAGCACTTTGCTTTGCTGGAACTCCAACTAGATTGACAATCAGCATACATTATATATATATATATATATATTAATTTCTCGTATACCTATTTATAATATATATATATATTTATATATATGCATATTTATGTATATTTATGTATATATATACTTTTTTTAAACATAAGGCGTCATTTATTAACAAATAAAATACCATTTTATAATAAATAGTAGTGCACAAACTAAAATAATACAAGTATTATAGCCAAGTAAAATAGTTTAAAATTATATTTGTTTACCCAAAATGTGTTTTTGTTCAATATTATATTTGGTGGAGTGTCATATAGCAAGAATTTGATGGTAAAAGATAATTTAGTCAAGTTTTACTGCATAAAGTAAATTAGGTTTCAGATAAGGCCTCGTATAGACTAATTTGAAAGTCCCTTTAAATAATCCTAATAATTATCCTAATTATTATAAGAAATAATACTTCTCTTACTATTTTTTCTTCCAAATATGGGTGCCTTAGTTAGGCCTCAACACTTCTGCATTCATCATAGTTGTTTTAGGCAAAGGTAAGGCTGCAGGTCGCAAAGGCTAAACTACTGCGAGTGTAGCTATTATAAATTGAAATTGGAATTGTGAACTTATTTATTGAAAATAGTTTCGCTCTACATGAGTTTTGCACACATCAAAATTTTGTATACAATTACAACCTAATTAGTAAGCAAATTAGGTAAAACCAGAAAACTTAATAGACCATTTTAAAACTAGCGACAGTGGTAAAAAGTTGCCAATCAAACTTCTACTAAAGCTGTAGAAATTTTAGCACTCTATAATTTCAGTTATATATAGGGCTATGAATAAATAGAGAGCACAACTCTCTGTGCGTATAAATGATGAGAATATATTGGGGAATAAATTGTTCGTATGCATCTCTTTGTACCTTAAAAATAAAAGCTGTAAAATTCAATTTGTTTAAAGATCATTTCACATAGATTAAACAAAGCACTGGTTAAATAGCTGAGAACAATAAATGTTCATAACTTAATTTATATACACAATATTGTTGTGTTGAATAATTATATATTGTTTTCCTCCACTTACTTTGAATAAATGTGAAAAATCATTTTGATATGATTATTTATTCTCCTTTAATGTCATATGCACACAGTTAAGTCAATTAGTCATCTATGTATTTGCTAACTTTCTGTAGTACCCTTTTAATGTTCTCAAATTTCAAAAATAAAAGCATAAATAGTAAACATTCGATCATGCCAAGTTGGTGATATTTAAAGCAAATCTAGTTATGTCGCCATAGTTTCAACCCGTGAAGATCTATATGTATTTTCTTGACATATGAGTTTCGAATTTATAGTTGCTTTGTACAGGGGATTAGCCAATGAAATGACTACTAAACACATTATATGTGCCTGTCTTTGTACCAATTAGTAATGTTTATAAAGTACCTGTAAGCAAGAAACTATTAAATTCTACTTGTGCAGGTGGAAGCTTATAATTATTATCGGTTATATATATCTGCATCTTAAAATATTATATATACATCTTAACATCTTAGTTCAAGATTATGTCTTATCAATTGTACTGTACCAGTAATTAAAATATTACCTGTGCTGCATATGTATAATGCCTCTTGAATTTACGTATTTCAATAAATTTGTCGTAGTGTATTTATATATAAACAGATAACTCTAACTAACCAAATATTTCACTACTTACTTTTTTCGAAGAGCAAAAGTATTATTTATTATACATTATAAAAACATAATTAATCAACATACTTGTAAAGTTTGATTTAGAGCCAAACTAGCTATTGGTTGCCATGGTTTCAATCTGTGAAGATCTATATTTTGACACATGAGGTTCTGATTTATATAGTTGTTTTGTACAGGAGATTAGCCAATGACATATGATTATTCAACACATTACATGTGCCTCAGCAAAACCGATATAACATACAGTGCTTGTTAACAAGGAACTATAATATTATTCTACTCGTGCAGGTCAGGTCACACATCTCAAGAGGTTTTCATAAATCTACGCTAAAAGTAAGTAACCGAATAGCTACAGTTTGTTCTAAAAAAATAAGTCATTCGATCCTTCATGCTTTCATTAGGCATGCATTATAACTTATTTAAAATATAGTTTTCCCTGAAACATTTGTTATATATGAGCATTCATAGTTTAAGCTGCAGCACAAAACTAGAATTAGCTAGATCTATATATATATATATATATATATATATATATATATATATATATATATATATATATATATATATATATATATAGCTACTATTGAATTTAATCAATGATATATTTTATATTTTTAAATATTATGTCAAAATGTCAAAATTTAGTCTTAAACATGACCAGAATTATTTATAATGTAACAATTTAATCTAAATTTATATAAGCTTTAATATTATTATAATTGATATGCATAAAAAGTATCCTATAGAATGTCTCACATATTTCTCTGTTTAATAGTGATTTATACAAAGCTAATTCAATGCATCCAAGTTTAGGTTTCATTGATATGAGCCAACATTGGCGGATCACAGCAGAACTAGTTCTTTATCGCAGTCTCTTCTCAATTTCTACACTACCATATAGGCCTACAGCAAAAGTGTTTCTATAATTGTTTCATGTGATGCTAAAAGATACAGAACAGAAGAAATAACTGCACCATAATTTACTATAGTTACAAAGTACATTTATATTATAGTATTTGCTGTTTACTAAGAAAGTCTTGCTGTTTCAGTTATGAAGATAACCGTCAGTCAAAAGGAAAAAGATATTGAGAATAGAGAAAAAGAGCATGGAGCTATTTTTACTACTAGTGGTAGTAGTTTATTGAAACCAGAGAAAACGGCTGAAGTTCCGAGTATATCTATCATAGAAACTGGCAACAACAGTCACAAGAATGAGGAACTTTTGTCAAAGTCAATCAACTGGAAACCCATGTAATTTAAAACTCATTTACTTTAACCCTTAAGGCTTAAAGCTACAGATCACACACACACACACACACACACACACACACACACACACACACACACACACACACACACACACACACACACACACACACACACACACACACACACACACACACACACACACACACACACACACACACACACACACACACACACACACACACACACACACACACACACACACACACACACACACACACACACACACACACACACACACACACACACACACACACACACACACACACACACACACACACACACACACACACACACACACACACACACACACACACACACACACACACACACACACACACACGGAAGCTATTAAATTTGCTTATCTAAGATTTTTGGTAGAGTGACTAATTTATATAGTAGTTTTATCAGCTGCTTGATAGAGCAGGCCACCTAGCTGCCATTGCTGTTTATCAATTTGAGATAAAACTTATAATGCAGTAATAAAGTATATCTGCAGATATAATATTCTGTCTAGAGATGCATACTGACTACAAGTACAGCTTCAGAGTTATCTTCTTATGCATAATCATTTTTCGAGAAGTTTTAGTATGTCTTCACTTATAGTACATGGATCTCGGCAATTGGGTTGCAGAGAAATATGCTAAGTAAAACTGCAGCCAGTTAGGTCACTTTCATAAAACACTGCATGGTGGTGTTTAGGCCACTTTAAAATGGTTTTCTAATGCCTTTTATTCTTATAGGTTGAAAACATAATTTAAAAAAAAACTCACTTAAGTTTATATAGTCACCATCCCTGTGAGAACCTTTTATGAAGGAGGTTTTTGTTAAATCAGGCTAAGGACTTATTCAGATAGGGAGACAGGAGTAAAATTGTGACTGTATGCTCTTCCTAACATCACCAATGGCCTTTGTCTAGTTCGAACTCATGGCTTCCTGTGTACTGGGAAAACGTCCTAACCTCCTAGACCACGGCTGCTCCCTATGTTGAAAATAAAAAATAAGTAATTTAAATCTCACATCTTATGATTGTGATTGTAATCACTATACTAAGCATCATATTTATGGATTGCAGTACATTATTACATATGTTGAAGTGTTAGTTTACATCTTGTTTAATGATATACCTTTTACAATCCAATGTAATCATGTTTCAGCAAGTTCTCGCTAGCTCAGATTGTATGTGGGATTCTGCTGATCATTATGGAGATCCCGCTTCTTTACTGGACAATGATATTGAATAACAAAAGATTGGTTGATCTATCTGTTCCAGGACGTCTTGAGAGCAAGTTTAGAGTTGGTTTAGCAGGAAGTCTTTTGGTAAGTTAATAGCACTTTTATTTTGCAAATGGCAAACATTCAACTCTTTGACAAAGCTTAAGCTGTTGAGCTAAAATATAACCAATTTCAGGTTATAAGAACTCACGCAAGTTTATAGTCAACATCCCTGTAAAAACCCTGATGAAAGAGGTTTTTGTTAAATTGGGCTAAGGACTTATTAAGATGAGGCACAGGAGCAATTATGACTGGATGCTCTTCCTAACATCACCAATGGCCTTTGTCTGGGCTCGAACCCATGACTTCGTGTTTACTAGGCAAAGCTCTAACCCCTAGACTACGGCTGCTCCCTATTTTCAGGTTATAGTAATAGCCATTTGGTAGAGCAGATTTTTATAAGGTGTACTGACTAATAATACATGATATTGAAGTTTTAAATACCAGTTTAAGTCAAATCATTAATTAGGGGTGAGCTTAACAACATTATATATGTGCTATAGCTATAAGTATATTATTGTTATATAGCTAGATGCTGTGACTAGTTGCACTACAAATTTTAATATTTGACATAACATAATCCCACTACTGCTCATAAG
>OZ037770.1:10724962-10764962 GCA_964035545.1 Bugula neritina | reverse complement strand
TGGAGCACTCAAGACATGAGAGCACCAGGTTAGAAATAGCTAACAAACCAAAACCAAAAATACCATTCTTTGATGAGAAGGTGGACGAAATGGATAGCTATTTAGAGCGGTTCGAGTGGGTTGCCGAAGGATGTAACTGGGACAAGGGAGATTGGCCCTACCATCTCAGTCAGTACCTAAGGGGTACAGCAACAGAAGCTTACATCCGGTTGTCACCTACCGATCGTAGAGATTATAAAAAAGTCAAAGAAGCCCTATTGGAGCGCTTTAACTTGACTCAAGAGGGCTACAGAAAAAAGCTCAGAGAGGCAGAAGCTTACGAGGATGAAACTCCTGCACAACTGTTCACTAGGATAGAAAGTTATGTGCACAAGTGGGTAGAGCTTTCAGGGGGCATGGACATAGCCAAACTGGTGGCGACTGAACAATTTATATCGTCATGCCCAGACGACTTAGCTGTGCACTTAAAGCAAAATTCCTACAACAGCAGTGAGGACATGTGTGATGCAGCGTCACTATTTTTGCACGCCCGTGGAAGGAAACTAGCAAAGACTAAGAAAACTAATATAAAAAGGATGGAAAACACACCTGCCGATAGCATGAATGCTGAACAAGGAAGTAAAAGCGATGGTGCATGCTTCATCTGCAAAGATAAATCACACATTGCTCGTAACTGCCCACGGCGAGGGAAGAAGTACTGTTCACATTGCAAGATGAACAATCACAATACTTCAGACTGCAGAAAGTATGGTGGAAGGTCAGTGCATGCTGCTGCTGCAATAGCGACTACTCCGAATAAGACTGTGGTCACAGATCCAGGAATCTCATCTAAAGTGGAAGAACCTACGGAAATCACAGTTAATGGTAAAAAGTTTGTCAACGCTGCTGTCTGCAAGAATGGACCTAAATTCAAAGATGGGGGCACAGCGATATTTGATGCGGAAGTCAATGGCCAACGAGCTACTGTAATGCGCGACACCGGCTGTGGTTGCATTGTAGTCAATGCAAAGTATGTGCAACCTCAACATTTAACTGGAGAATCAGTTTATCTGAATATGGCTGATGCAAGTGTTAGGGAGGCTCAATGGGCACTTATCTCAGTACGCTCACCATTTTACAATGGTGTCGTCAAAGCTGCAGTAATGGACAAGACGATTTGTGACCTGCTTATTGGGAATGTGGATGGAGCGAGATCAGCTGACCAACCGCTGGAAAACTGGAAGGACTGCGCCGTAACCACAAGAGCTCAAGCTGTCAAGGAGAAGTCAGGAGACAAACCCCTGATGATTGATTCAAATGCTAACCCATTAAGTATAGGGAAAGATGAAATAGCCAGACTGCAGAGAGATGACCCCACATTGGAGCGTTTCTTCGATGCAAAAGAAGTGAAGGAGAAAAAGGGATGCACCACCAGGTTTGTGGTGAGGAATAAGATTCTGTACCGTGAGTACACCGACTCGAAGTCTGTCAGTGTAAAACCTGTTAAACAACTCATGGTACCCAGTTCACTGAGGAAGGAAGTTCTACAGAAAGCTCATGACTGCATAATGAGCGGACACCTAGGAGTAAAGAAAACCACTGATAGAGTGCTTTCCAACTTCTTCTGGCCAGGACTAAACGGAGATGTCGTACGTTTCTGTCAATCATGTGACATTTGCCAGAAGACGGTGAAAAAAGGCTCAGTCATGAAAGTTCCAGTACAGGAAACTCCACTAATTGACACCCCATTCAAGAGATGTGCAATAGACCTAGTCGGACCAATTAACCCTCCAAGTGAGAAAGGACACCGCTACATCCTAACTTTAGTTGACTATGCTACAAGATATCCTGAAGCTACACCATTGAAGAACATTGACTCAGCTACTGTAGCTGAAGCGCTGCTTGACATATACAGTCGTGTTGGGATACCAGAGGAGGTGATAAGCGATCAAGGAACTCAATTCATCTCGGACTACATGAAAGAGTTTACCAGATTACTTGACATGCGACAACTTCCTACTTCACCATACCATGCAATGGCCAATGGACTTGTGGAAAAGTTCAACGGAACCCTCAAGAGTATGTTAAAAAAGTTGTGTGCTAAAGAGCCAAGACAGTGGCATCGATTCATCAATGCGGCTCTATTTGCATATAGAGAAGTCCCACAGGAATCAACAGGCTTCGCCCCATTCGAGTTACTCTATGGAAGAACTGTACGTGGACCAATGTACATCCTGCGACAACTTTGGACAAAGGAAGACACTGCCGATGAAGTCAAGACCTGCTATCAACATGTTTTTGAATTGAGAGAGCGTTTAGATGACATGATGGAAATGGCACTAGCTTCGCTAAAAGACAGTCAAAAAAGATACAAACACTATTTTGACAAGAAAGCTAAGCAGAGAGACTTCAAACCTGGTGACAAAGTGCTCATTCTTCTACCTACGGATGGAAATAAATTGCTGATGCATTGGCAAGGACCATTCAATATTGAGGAGAAAGTCAGACTGAATGACTACATTATCAACATTAGAGGCAAGAGGAGAACATACCATGCCAACATGCTGAAGAAATACTTTGAACGGGAGACGCCTACCGACTCTATGACTGCTGGAGCTGTGAGGACTCTAGATGCTGCTGGTGCTGGAATTATTGATCACGATAAGGAAAGAGAAGAAAGCCAAGATGATTTGTTGGACCTGTACAGTAAGAAACAGCAGAATGATGAGATGGGCTATGTATTTACAGAACTTCAGAATCAAGGTGGAGTCAATCAAAGGAAAGGACAATGTTGGAGCCGATTATCTAAGCCGAATTGACTCAGAATTTTAAGTAGTTAGGAGAAATGATCAAGATAATTTCTCTTAGAATGGGGGGTTGTCACAAATTCTGAGTGTACATATACCTATAAATAGACTTACCGGGTTTTTCCTAATGATTATACAGGAATGTTCATAAATATTCTAGACTAATCAAAGAGATGGGTCATTGTTCATTGTTACTGTTTTGGTTAGTCATGTTAACTACTGTCCAGCAATGTAAACAAGGTATTGCGCAATAATTGCGAAATAACCATGGAAATTCCAATGTTTTGTTTTGATTTTCTATAAATAGTATTGGTATGTGGGGAATGTTTTCTACTAGAATCTTCTATACTGGAATGCTTGAGAATGTTCTAGAGTGTTTTGTTTACTATAAATACTGAGGCAGTTGTGTTTACGAATCAGTTCATTCTCGCAGTTCCTTTTTATAAGTTCATTCTTGGAGTTCATTTTTATAAATTCATCTGTGCATATCTTACTAGAGAAATAAAGTCTACTCTATTTACTCTCAACTGGATTAGCAAGCTGTATGCTACTTGTCTCTATACTTCTGACTACCAGACTTTTCGAACTCGTCACACTGCTACCAACAGTTTTGTGACAATTATATTATAGCAATATGGTAATATAGAATAATATTATCATAGTGATACAAAGTATTAAAATCTTTTAGCATTATATTATATTGCAGTATTATAATGCAAAATATTACAATATTATAATATTATAAAATATCAAACTCCTATTTAGTAATATAATACACAATATTACAATATTATAGTGATATATATAATAGAAAATAAAATATCATTGTATGTAATATTATATGATAGAAAATAGTACAATATATGTGTAGTAATATTATAGTACAATATAATAGTATTACAGTATGAAACCATTTTAGTAATATTATATTGCATAGTATTATAGTACATAATAGTCTCATATAATCTATATTTTTATAACTCACACTTTGGCAATAGAACATGTTTAATGATCTGTGGTTGCCGTGGGTCTGGAAAATAAGGTTCTCCCCAAATAGACTCATATTAAAAGTATTTTGGTCTCTGTCATGCTGATATCTACTGCAAATTATAAAATAAAATAAATTACATTAATTACATGTAAACCATATGACTTTTACTTCCATGCAAAATTTTCTCAACAGTGTATTCTATAACAAATATAAAGTAAATATGACAACATTTTCAGTTAGAAACAAAATTGATGATATTTTTTTAATTTCCATTAAATGACAAAAGTATATACTCTTTTGACATTTCAGCATGTTTTGACAGGGCTTTTGCCTTTGCAAAGTTTAAAAATAATATATTTACAATGTAAGAAAATAGACATGCTTTAATAGGTTGAATAATAATATAATTTAATCTTGCACACTCTTGGTGCCAAACCACTGCTATCTTAAGTCACGTGATTCGTTGTTTGTTTTGCTAAAGGATAAAGTCAGTGAGTGTCCGATAGTTGGACGATGTGAATATCTGATTGTGGTAAAGACCTTGGATTTATATACAATAATAATTTGGCACTTTTTAACAGTTCATATTGATTTCTCCAACAAAAATTGATTAACTAGTCTCAGCAGACAACTGGGTGAACAGTACCTACCTAATCAAATACACATGTTTCCCAAACACTTTGCAGTTTGTCAGTTCCGATAAACTGATTGAAGCAAATGTAATCATTGTTATGATTAGACCAACCGCCATGATGTTTAACAGCAGGTGGGAGACAATCTGCATAAAATAATAAGAAAATATGCAATTAGCAAGCTACAAATACGCTGAAGTAAATATTTACTTCTGTCTATTTTTTCATTTGCTGGATTTTTAGTATGTAAAACTTGCCACAGTTAAACTTAAATCATTTTATTAGGCCTACTTGATAATTTATTAATAGATTTCTATAACTTAGCTGTTTAGGCAATTGCTTAAATTTAAAACATTTAAATAATTTACAAAAACAAAATTTTAACAACAAAACGGGATATAAATGTAAAATGCCTTGCCTTTTAGACAAACATTTAAAAATACATTGATTATAATAAAAATAACTTATAAATATTTACCCAACAGCTTAAATAATTATTGAAATAAATTATTCAAAACTAATAAATTAAACAACACAAATGCCAAACTGGGAAGTTATAAAGATATATATCTTTTATAACCATTTTATTTTTGAACAATTCTATATAGTTATTTAATGTTTCACATTATTTGTGCCTTAGTTTAATCTTACCAGGCCTTTTATATTCTTCCTGCATGCTAATATGCCAATAATGCCAGTCAGGATAACCTGAAATATGTAAAACTGCTCAACAATGAGCTTAGGGAACAAATAACTAAATCTATAACTAATACTGCTGCATCTATTGAACAAAAAACTTTCAAAGTACTTTATAATGAATATTAACCCACTGGAAAGCCAGTCCAGAAACCACATCCATGTTTGTTAGTAGAATAGGCTAGAGATAAATCTAAATCTTCATTGTTAGCCACCACAGCTCTCCAATATTCTGGAACTACTTCTAAACCCACCATCAGCACACCACAGACTACCTGAACAGCTGACAAACTGCAAGCCACATACATAGAAATAATGTTAGTACAAGCAAACAAAATATCTATGCAGTTGAGTAATTGTAAATATTTGTTGTATATAACAGACAATTTTTAAACTGCAAAAGTTTTGAGCAACAGTGAGTTTTAAGTAGGTGAGTGAGTGAGTGAGTGAGTGAGTGAGTGAGTGAGCAAGCAAGCGGGCGGGCGGGTGAGTGAGTGAGTGAGTGAGTGAGTGAGTGAGTGAGTGAGTGAGTGAGTGAGTGAGTGAGTGAGTGAAAGAGTGAGTAAAAGAGTGAGTGTGTCAGGAAATGAGTGAGTGTGGGCAAGTGATTTTTTTTTGTCAATTTTACATGGTAATGAAGTGGAATAGTTTTTGTACTATATTCACCTAGTCGCTAGGCTAACCGATTCTGCCAGATACTTTCCTGTTTTGAGTTGTCCTACTACAGCATCTTCACTGGGTGATGTCGGAGTTGTGTACACATTTATTACACAGCAAGTGAGCTGTTGAGTAGGTGTGGATGATTCATCGTTGTTGGCTGGTGTCTTCTGCATGATTTCACCAGTGAGTTTCATCTAAATCGAATTTTTATACATATTCTCATAATGTACATATAAAATTGTACACTAAGACTACCAAAAAAAAATGTATTTATAGCTTTTTCAAAATTGAAAAAATATTAGAACCTAGTACTTCAAAAATTTGGTATTTTGCATACCCTGATGCCAATAGTGTAGGGGTCTACTATGCAGTCATACTGATATTATGCTAATGTTTTTAAACTAGGCTGAGTATCTACCGAATTGTATGCCAAAAGTATGGCGTCATCCAACGCGCGAATAGTTCAAAGTAGGCATCACCCAATCTCTCAATTAGGTTAGCTTCAAATTCCATACTTCTTCAAACATCAATTCTGATTTCAACATTTTAATGCACTTATAAATAAAACTTTGCAGAGTTTTATTTATAAGTGTAATAAAATGTTGAAATTAAAAATGATATTTCTATGCTAAAAGATGTGTAATTATAATATTAATGCTTACATAAAAGCTAAATTGATATACGTAGCTTCCTGCAGTACTTGCAATACTTAACAATTCTATCTGCAGTACAAAACAGGCCCATATTGTAAAAGGTTTTCTAAGTGAGTTGAGGAGCCGTCTGCTGTGTCACATAAAATTTATGGTCTGACGCTTTTTGACGCTATCAATAGCCCTGCCGAGAATTAAACCCATGTACCAAGCTAGTGGTCTATTCTCTTATATTTTAATTCTACAGTACATTAAAATTAATAATCTACATATACCTTTTGCTTACTAAGCACCAATAATTGGCTAACCAGCTAACTGAGTATTGTGATTAAATTTTAAATAATTATGATTGTTGCAGCTGAATTTCAACAGTGATAACACAATAACATTCAACGGTCTATAATTATCAATGATATAATGTTTAGTGGCTTACCTTTAACAAGTTTATAAAGCTTCTAGTTTTATATGAATTGAGATAAAATACTGATTCATGACTTTATATAGCTCATTCAAGCTACACAGTCTAAGCGTATATTATGGCAATATTGAAATAGTATGATGAAACCTGAGATAAGACAGCATTATATCAGTGTATATGGCAAACTTTGTACTTATTAATAGATATGTAAAAGATAAAAATAGTGTTGATATCCATAGTAATTTATAAAGAAGTTACAACTTGTCAAAGCTATTGCTCTGTAAAGTTATTTGACAGGTCATGTAGGGTGAAGATTCCCCAGTAGCTCCTACAATGTAGTAGGTTATATAGTTATATATATATATATATATATATATATATATATATATATATATTAATATAATATGTAATATATAATATATTAATATATATATATATATACAAATATATATTAATATATATATATATATATATATATATATATATATATATACAAATATATATTAATATATATATATATATATATATATATATATATATATATATATATATATATATATATATATATATATATATATATATATATATATATATTGAGATATTACGCTCTCATTTAATGCTCAGCAATGACATTAAATGATTGAGCACTCTCACCATGGTCACAAACTCAAGCTGCTAGCATTTTGCAATGCTCGTGACTCCTAGGTGACCCCTAGAGTCACTTGAGCACTCTGGCTTAAGTTTACACACCTTTTAAATATGCTTTAGTAAAACTATCAGTTTTACTATTGCGAAGGTGTGGGCCATGGTACTCTGTTCTGTGCTGATGAGGGGACAAATCCCAAAACAGCTGCTGTCCACAGATTGAGACATATATATATATATATATGTATACATGCGTGCATGAGTACGTGTGTGTGTGTGTGTGTGTGTGTGTGCATGTGTGTGCGCGGCGCATGGACAAAGGGCTCATTTCCAAGGACATTTTCTATCGCAAACGATCTCAGCTGCCACAACAAAGATTTTGATCTGCAAAAGAAATATAAATCTGTAAGCATAGATACAGCATCCTATAGGAAAATTTTGCATTCTATCACCTATCACCTAAAGCACCATGTCAGATCAGGGAACAAAAAACTTCTCAGTGCAGCTGCTGAAAAAAGGGGCACGCGGAAGGGCTCAAGCCACCACTAACAGACCTGAGTCTATGTACAAGTGTGACTTTTGTAACAAATACTATCACTCACAGGTTGGTCTGCACAGCCACAGGCGCTTCTGCTCAGCCCAATAATAGGGTGCATTCTATGGTCAGATGCAACCGATAGAGGCCAAATTCACATATAACATATAATATTTATATAGTTATTGACCAATAATGTAAAATGTAAAATAGGATTTTATATTGTAAATGTTATCTACAGATGTTGTGAAGGTTCTATGTATGCATCAGAAAGCTGTATGATACATAGCATATTATTAGATTTAAGTACCTAATTTCTACTTAATTTCCTGCTTAACGTGATGGTTTTGACATGAAACATGTGTTTTTACATAGAGTTCATGAAACGAAACCGTTTGAAAAACTTCAATAGTAAGGTAATGTATTTTTCTGCACGTATAGATTTATTTAAAAGAACAGGATTAATTATTATTTCAAATTTCCTTTATCATTACATGTTTAGTTCAATTCATCAAAGAACAAGAGTGTGACTACTGTTGGACAAAGTTTTATGAAACTCATTAGCTTCAAATGAGCTTTCTTAGTTTGTTTAACTTGAATAATTGATTTTTTTGTAACTGACTTGAGAACTTAATCAACACTGGACTCTTGCTCAGATAAAGAAATTGTGGTGAAGCTATCAGAAGGTTTTTAGATACAATCCTACAACGACGTTTGGCCACTGAATGAATTAAAGAAATGTCTAGCAGATTTTTGGCGAGCAGGAGCTGTGAGTTTAATTGTTTTCCATATACATCTTATGTGTAATTACAATTTTATCATATATATATGCATATATATTTATATAAGTATATATATATATATATATATATATATATATATATATATATATATATATATATACCTCAATCTGTGGACAGCAGCTGTTTCGGGGTTTGTCCCCTCATCAGTACAGAACAGAGTACCATGGCCCACACCTTCGCAATAGTAGAAACTTATGTTTCTACTAAAGCATATTCAAAAGGTGTGTAAACTCAAGCCAGAGAGCTCAAGTGACTCTAGGGGTCACCTAGGAGTCACGAGCCTTGCAAAATGCTAGCAGCTTGAGTTTGTGACCATGGTGAGAGAGCTCAATCACTGAATGTCATTGCTGAGCATTAAGTGAGAGCATAATACCTCAATCTGTGGACAGCAGCTGTTTCGGGGTTTGTCCCTTCATCAGCACAGAACAGAGTACCATGGCCCGCACCTTCGCAATAGTAGAAACTTATGTTTCTACTAAAGCATATTTAAAAGGTGTGTAAACTCAAGCCAGAGAGCTCAAGTGACTCTAGGGGTCACCTAGGAGTCACGAGCCTTGCAAAATGCTAGCAGCTTGAGTTTGTGACCATGGTGAGAGTGCTCAATCACTGAATGTCATTGCTGAGCATTAAGTGAGAGCATAATACCTCAATCTGTGGACAGCAGCTGTTTCGGGGTTTGTCCCCTCATCAGCACAGAACAGAGTACCATGGCCCGCACCTTCGCAATAGTAGAAACTTATATTTCTATAATTATGTAGTAGTAAAATCATATTTGTAGTTATTTAATTATTAGTAAACTATTTTATATGTTGATAAATATTTTGAAAATCTCATAAAGATTTTTATAAAAGTTTAACCAGAACAATCAAAATATACAATAATATGTTACAACAGCTCACATGAAAATATTCTGGTTTTCCTATAAAACTTATAATTTGCTTTTCTGCTATCTAGAAGTATCAGCAAGTCATTAAACTAAGGATGAAAACATTTTATTGCTTTCCCTACATGGTTTTTTGCAGTGCTGTTGGTACAGCTCACAGCTCTGGCTGTGTTTGGTTACCAGAGTGTCCTCTACAAAAGTTATGTCATGCCAGAATCTCCATCCAACATTTCACAGCATGACTATGGGACAGCCAGCTCCACCAGCTACTGTGGCTTTGATTGTATGAGAAGAGAAGAATGCAATGGATTTGAATTTGATTGGCTAACCAAGCAGTGCTCTGTTCAAACATGTGTTAATCCTAATCTGCTTTCTGAAGGAAAGAAAGATGATCATGATTTCTACATCAGAACTGATGTTGAAGAGCGTTCCAGTTAATTATTAGCCAGGAGTAAGCATAATGTATCATACTTAGCTAAACTTTCTTTTCAACTTGTTTTGTTTAGTATATTATATTCAGATTTAAACTTCTTTTTTGTACCCCCCCTTTCACACTTTTCGTACTGTAGGCCGTAACGTAAACTATCAGCCATTTTTAAATTTTCAGAACTGAAATCTTTAATGTCATCAATAAGGTACAATTTATGACACTTCATTGGACAGTTATATCCAATGAGTTAAAAATGCAAAGGTTTTTCTGCCTAATGGAAGTCTGTCGCCACATTTTTGAATCAAGCAGTGCTTGATCCTATAATGTACATAGCAACGCGTACAGCGAGCTCAGACATTTGTAAAAATGGCTGACATTTGCTGTAACTGCATATTGTTCGGTAAGGGTGAATGAGGGTAAACGTGTAAATCAGTCAATGTCAATAATGGTTAACTCTATTACTAATTGGTGATTTGGTATATATAATCTGTAGCTGTATGCAAAGTATTTCAATAGGTTAACTATCAGCTTGTTTTCTGTGACGGTACTTCATTGTGCCATGTAATTTTTGAAGCTATTTGTCTACCTTATTAAACAGTGTGTGAAAACAGTTTTAAAAAGTTATACTATATATAACTTAATTATTTTGACATCAATAATATATTGCTACATCACATAGTAAAAAATAATAGGAAAGCATAGATCCTAAGTCATATTTTCTTAGTATGAAAGTAAAACACTATATATGTACAATATACATAGAAAAAGTTTAAAAAATGTAAAAAAATATCTCTGAGAAATATTTACCTCAAAAGATAATACGATATTTAAAAACAGAATTATTGCTAATTTTTGCTAAAAAATTGCTAGATGATTTTAAAAATATATTTTGTTAGATAAATCAGCAAAGATGTCGTCCATATTTGTTGATCCTAAAGGACTGTACTCATATGAGGAAGTGTCTGCCGCAGTTGACGGAATCTACCAACTAGCAAACATCCATGCTTCAATGATACACAGTAAACAAGAGATTAGACCATGGTGGAGAGTAGACTTGGGCGGTGTACGCTGTGTCTGGGCCGTGAAAATTCTGAACAGATATAAAAGTAAGAACTTTTTTTTGATTTTTTTGCCTGTGTATTTGCTTTTCTTCAATCTATTGTCAATATTCAATTTTAGTGTCTTTGTATACTTGATTACATATTGTCTACTCATTTTTGTGAGAGACAGAGCTATACAAAGTTAAGGAATTAGGCCACTGAGAAGGAATAAATCATACACATCAAAATTTAATATATTACCAGCTCAAAGTTTTCTTTTCAGCTTTTGTTAAGCAGAAATTTGAAAAATTAACAAATATCAAAACAACAGAAACGCATCATTTTGTATTCGACCGTCATTTATGTTTAGGCTGAATCTAATTTTGCTATTTAGCTTTCCTTATATATAGCTGCTTGACTGCATGTATAATCAGGTGCCCATTACACTAACTGAGTTTAAGTTACTTAAAAAAATTTTGCCTCCTGTAGAAATTCTGCATGCACTTATATGACTTAAAAAACTATTTCATATAGTAACAATTTCTCTTTGGTTATAGATAAAGAATATAGTGAAAGATCAATCAACACCGAAGTAACAGTTGCTATGGTAGAGGAAGATATAGAGTTTACTGGATCTAACAGAGAAGTTCTGTGTAAATATGTTGATGGTTATCTCAACCAATACTACACTCTGATTACATGTGATCAACCAATCAGT
The DNA here is from genome assembly GCA_964035545.1 of Bugula neritina. NCBI lineage: Eukaryota > Metazoa > Bryozoa > Gymnolaemata > Cheilostomatida > Bugulidae > Bugula > Bugula neritina. The sequence continues at coordinate 10,753,075 of OZ037770.1, read as the reverse complement.
GGCCGCTTTGTTCAGATTTTGTTCAATGCAGAAACAATCCTTAATCTGCATGAGATTGAGGTTCATGGCTACTAGTAACTCTTAAATGTAGTTGAAACATTTAAAAGTCATACATTATTGGTTTCCAATGCTATATATTGCATGTATAATGTCTAGTTAATGTGCTACTCATGCTGTTGATAAATATATTAAGATTCAGTTTATTTATTTGGTATATTAAAAAGTTCATCTGCATGTGTGACTAATTTGAGTCTTAATGTTGTATATGTAACTTTAGCTTCATGGCTGTCATATTTAATTTTTTTTCAATATATTTGTTGGATGTTAAATTTTTATTACAACGTTTTGTTTCAAATATAAATGTGATATATAGCATATACCACAAATCAGCTAGGTATCAGCTTCCTATTTACCCTTGTATAGCATGCATCTATAAAATTTATATAAAATGTTTATTTCAGATGGCACGCAGGATCTCAATTGCACAGAGCAGAAAACTAAATGCTATGATACACCTTATATATAGTAGCACTGACTATTGCTTATAATCATCACTAATTTTCTACTTTTAATCACTTGACAGCATTATCCCGTTGCAAATATCAATTTGAGGAAAGATAGCTCTAAAGATAGAATGGAGGTTACTTTGCTATTTAAATGTGTGGTAAATGATTGCTTTATTTTGAGCTTCAATAGTTATTGAATTGCACTCAACATAGTTTACAAACAGTTAGATTAGCTTTCAAATTAAGCAAAGCAGTTTTATTAGGTGATAATTTTTTCAGCATTATTAAAAGGAGTTTATATTCGCCATTCCATTCAAACTTCAAGCAAGACTCAAATAATGTTATAGCAAACCGGGTACTTTACAGCCAAATCAACACTCTAAATGCTTACTTGGAAAACCTCTCTCTAAATGCAACTATCATTGAAAATAATTTTCAAGTTAAACAAAAATGCAGGGCTTATAACCTCTTTGAGCTCATAAGTATAGTTAGAAATTTCTGAAAAGATTTGCAAAGACTTTTCTTTCATGATTGGTATCAAACGCGTAACATTAGGAGGACTTGAAAAAGTAATTAAATGTATGCTCTAACAAAACCACTTTATATATAACTGAAGTTCAACAATACATTTACCCCTTGGAGTTTATTTTACTCAATAAATCTATATGAAGAAACCCAATTAGTTTAATGTAGTACTGTTTGTTGAACTTTACTAACACATTGCATCTTTACAACACTGGATGAACAAATCTAATAAGTAAAAATATCTCAGAAAATATACAAAATATAAAGGAAAATTTATGGGTAAAATCAGATTCCTAAAATGTCGTGAGCAAATATTTTCCATACTTTCACACATGCATGTGTATACAAGCATAGAAATATCTACTTTATATATGTATGCACTGCGGCTGCTTAATTTGGATTTAAATTAAGACATTAATTGTTCAATAATGAGGGGTGATAGAAATTTGAAACAAGGGCAAGTGAAAAGCATATCAATGCTTCTGGATCTTGTTTGATTTATACATATAAAAATATATGCTCAGTTTTCTTTACAGTACATAATTTATTACTCATAACATTGACGCCTGAACCTTTAATAAATTATATGATATGCTCATACACATATGCAATACTTTTTAAATATATTTTAGTTATTAGTAGGAACATAAGTGTATATATATATATATATATATATATATATAAATATATATATATATATATATATATATATATATATATATATATTATATTATATGTGGGTGTGTTTCAAGCCAGATGTCTCAAGTTTATTTTGCTACTTTGCTACAAAGCTTCACTTCAATAATATATGTTTCTATTTTATACATCAATAATATCTGGTATATAAAGTTTATTTTTACAGAGTTACAATAGTGTGTATAGTATGTTTGTATAGTATAGTGTGTATAGTATATTTTAGTTATTAGTAGGAACATAAGTGTATATATATATATATATATATATATATATATATATATATATATATATATATATATATATATAAATATAAATATATATATATATATATATATATATATATATATATATATATATATATATATATATATATATATATATATATATATATATATATATATATATATATATATATATATATATATATATATATATATTATATTATATGTGGGTGTGTTTCAAGCCAGATGTCTCAAGTTTATTTTGCTACTTTGCTACAAAGCTTCACTTCAATAATATATGTTTCTATTTTATACATCAATAATATCTGGTATATAAAGTTTATTTTTACAGAGTTACAATAGTGTGTATAGTATGTTTTAAGGCACTTAATGTAAAAGTAACAGGTTATTGCAGTCTGAAGACTAAACATATCAAACAGTACATCTGGTACAAAAGAAAAGGCTCAGTATAGCAAAATAAATTTAGAATATAGATTTAATTTATAAAGTTCTATTATATTTTTTTAAAAACACAAACACTGCACATATACTGTAAATACAAATAAAAAACTCTGCTACTAGTATGCAAAATGAAAAGTGGGAGCTTATTGATCTTCTTCCAAAAGTGTTGGAAACTTATTTCCAAAATTTTATAACATCAAAAGATAGAAACTTATACTACAAATCAAAAAACCCTAATTTCTGCCATGCACAATCTGCTATTACCATGTCTCTTGCTAATCTCTAGCTTATCAAAAGCTTGAACACTATAAATGTGTGAATTAACATAAATCATTGGGTTGCTAGTTGCTGAATCAGTTGTATAATCATAGAACTTCTGCTCATCATCCGATAGTTGTTGTTGCAGCAGAATATTTATTCCCATCAATTCCAAAGCTAAAAAGATTAACTTAGTGTAGAATTGCATTATAACTTATCCCAATATTATTAATAACTTGGCTCAAATTATATATATATATATATATATACATATATATATATACATATATATATATATATATATATATATATATATATATATATATATATATATATATATATATATATATATATATATATAAACATATGCGTGTGTATTGTACATACAATTTAGCTCTTCAGGTTAATTTGTGTCATTAAAAAATTTTGTGTAGATAATTTAATTTTAATTGGACATTTAGAAAATATAATAAGCACAAATTTATTCTCATTATGCATTAAACTAATGCAACCTATTTTATGGCTCAAGTAGAGTAATAATTGTTAATCTACACACTGACCATAATTTTCACCACCCCATATATATACTTCTGAGACAATGGTTTGTTGTTCCAGTAAAAGTGTTACTTGAGGAAATTTCTGCAACAAGACATATTATAAGTTAAGGAAGTATCAAAGTAGTTATATGATATTAAATATTTCTGTTTACTTTTTACTTTTTTTAAACTCTGCCTATTCATATATTCAACTATACAAACTGATAAACAGTGCAGTTTTCTCATGTGGCAATTTTCAATTTATGCTGAAGCATGTTTAAAAAAATGTACGCAGAAATGTAATTAAAATTGTCAATAGCTTATTATGATTTGTTGTGCTAAAACAAATTAGATATTGTATTTTTTTTTGATAATATAAAGTACATTGCAAGCTTTTAGTTATTTATTTGAAAGGAGTAGGTATTTAGCATGCACCAATGTTTTTAATAACAGCTTTACAAGTATTATTATGATTTCAATAAACTAGCTTACTTCGTTTCCTGCTTCGATGCACACAATAGTGTCTAGGTCATTATCTACAAGGAAGAAGTTTTCCCCACTTGCTATCTCAGACACACTCCTCACTCTTATCGAAATGCCTGCAAAAAAACCCTTTAAAGTTCATAATGTTGAAATTTTAAATTTTACTAACTTTAATATCTATTTAATAACAATCAAGCTTTAAAATTTAGCGCTGGAATCGCCGTATGATAAGGTAATACAGAACAATGTAAAAAGAAGCAACAATATTTAAAAAGATGGAATAGATTATAGGTTTATTTTAAAATTTGGGTTCTGCATGTTTTATATACTGTATATTTTAAAAAATTAATTTGGAGCTAGCAGTATTAGTATTTTTACTTGCTGTAAGTTTGAAATTTTCAATATATATTATAGAGATGAGTTTTTAGTGACATTATGATGCTGAAAACTTAAAAGAAAATCAAGTCAGCTGTTTTTACAATACACTTCACTTTAGATAAATATTCCCACTTAGCGATAGAACACACAATCCCAATCTAACATCTTATAGCCTTTCTGCTAAAATATGTTCCTATATAGTTATTATATAAGTGGCAGTGTTTTCCCTTTTTTGGTTTTACCTAATAAACTCTTTTCACTATTGCATAATTTTATAGAACAGGGTATAAAAATTCAAAGAAAAAACAAGTTATTTTGAATAAGAAATTAAAAATATTTAAATTTTAATTTAAAGTGGGGTTATTAGCCCATATAAAAGTGCAATAAGTATCTTTACATAATATTTTGTGCTAGTCTTTTAAAAATGTTCATGCTATTTATTATAGTATTTATAGTGATTAATTTTAACATCAGCTGCTTTTCATTAAAATCAACTATTTAGAGTTTAAAATTTTACAATGGTTGCTAATACACCAACTTTATTGTTCTCATTACAAAACATAGGTGACCAAAATAAATTATCTAACTTTTCATCCAGTCTATGATCTTCATATTTTAAGTTTACTCATTACAAAAAGCATAGAATTTATAAATACCTTCATCTTGTGCTCCAGCATGTTCTTGGTTTGTTGCACCAGAATGAATTATAACAGTATGAGCTTGGCCAAGTTGGGAAGTGGTGGGCTTTGCAGGAAGGGTAGTTATTGCTGCAGCTGCTGCTGTCGTGGTACCAGTAGATGTTGGTGTGGGATAACTGTGGGTGGTGGTAGTTGTCGCCACAACAACTATTGCGGCATCGATTACTGATGGCTCCACATTTTTTTTAGCCGTGTAGGTTACAAAAGAAGCACCACTGTCACATGATTTCAGAGTTAACTCCCTTGACAGAATACACCTGGCTCCAGTATTATCGTAGGTAACTCCTTGACAGTCCATCTTTGATCTCAGGCATTCTTTCACACACTTTCTCAGACTATGAACTTGTTCCACAGTCTGATCTGCTTGAGTCACACAGCTACCATCGGGCTGTTTTATCATCAAGATGGAATTGATATCTGCCTATATTATAGATTGAAACTATAAGTTAAAATGCTGCAGCTTATTAGCTTTTTTATATATAATAATTTATATCCAGAATCTTCAAAAATAGAGTTCTTTACACTCTATCAAAGTTAAAAAGTCATTTTTTTTATTATATATTAGCATGCATATTATCATTATGTATAACCATATTATAATAATTAGATTTGAAGCATGCATGATTAGGGGTCGTTATTACTTTCAAATAACAAATGCTTATAATTACGTCAGCTGAAATAAGTTTGGACTAAATTTTACAAATGATCAGTGCTTTCCATTAAAATATAAATTCTGCTTTTACTATTTCGAAAGATGTCCTAAACCATTTTTTATTTACCATGTTCATTTACAATGCTGCATAGGTTCTGTAAATTCATAAAAAACTGCATGTTTTCTAAGTATAACTAATAGCCACTGACATTGTTTAGGATTTATAAAGAGTATCTATCAACATACCTTCGTGAAGCAAATGCTGAAACAGAATATTATTATGTTTAACAAAACAAGATATATGACTTTCATTTCTATAACTTGCATTATTAAAGTATGATTCTAAAATACCACAATTTCAAAATCCTAACTATATAGCTAGCAAGTTTGCACAAATATGCAGGTCTAATTTTTATGCCATTAAAACAGTCAATATAAAATATACTACTTGTTAATATTAATAACGCTATAAATTATCCTATGCATATTCATATTTCATTATTAAGACAATTATGTTTATGTGGCTTGTAATTTGTTTCCTAGTAATTTGAAATGTAATATCTGTCAAACATTTTTATGTGTCAATTAAAAACTTGAGTATTGTTTGAATACTATACTTAGAAATATCAAATAGCATTACTTATAACAGTTTGGTAAATTTTTAAATAAAACTTGTGTGTTTATTGGAAAAAATATTGATTATATATAAAAAATATTGATTAGTTATAAAAAATATTGATTAGTCATACTTGACATATGGAGAACACTTTTAAAGTTTTAAGAAAGTTAAACAAGAAGGTTGTTAGACTCTACATGTATAATATAACCTGCTAAAATACTTTAAAAACTAGAATATAATATGATACTATATGTGTGGAAATCTGCAACTCGACTATTTGACTATTTATAAACATTTTACAAGCACTATATGATAATCAAAACAGCGCAAAATAAACAAGATTTAAATGGCTTTGCCTTAGAAATGTTCAACAAAAAATTAGTGGAGGTAAAATCAACTACCTTCTTAGGTATTATAATAGATTCACATCTATCTTGGCAACAACATTGCAGCAAACTTTGCCAAAACCTAAGGCCCTTAGTAGGCTTGATAAGTAAATGTTCCCATCACCTACCTAGAAAAATTCTAATACAAATATATAACTCTTTTGTAAATTCTAAATTAACATATTGCCTAGAATCGTGGGGTAATGCAGCAAACATTTATCTTGAACCATTACATTTACTACAAAAGAAAATACTGAGAATTATCTATAAAAAGCATCACCTTTCCCCATCTAAACCACTGTTTCTTAGTTCTTCAATCATGCCCATATTCACACTCTACACAAATTCAAACTAATACTGCTCTCACATAAACTTTACTATTCTCAACTAACACATCTCACACATAACTATCCCACAAGATTTTCAGAGTTCAGCCTACAAACTCCTCCATCATCAACTGCTGCAGGTCAACGAAGAGTGGAATTCCAATGTTCGTCGCTATGGAATAAATTGCCTAGTTCTATTCGTGCTGTGGAAAGGGAGGCTGGTTTCAAACTTGCCCTGAGAGACCACCTAATGGCAAATTTCCAGATAAAAAAATAAAACTCTTTGAGTTGCTAAAACTTCCAAAAACGTAAACAAAAATCTTATACAACTGTCAACCATTCATGGCTCGGTGCCTCGACTATAGCTACAGTGCTATTGCGCCATAGGCCCTGTCATTTTGTTTATTTTTTCTCAATTAAAATTTTTTCTCCAACTACGACAAAGTAAAACAAACAAACTAGCTGATACTACAGACCTAAATTTGGTTCTGAGTGCAAGCAGTTTGAAAAAAACCTTTACATTTAAAACTCCCTGATAATACTAAAAATCATCAGCAAACCTATAACTTGCCAGATTGAATTTTTAGTAGAAAACCAGAAAAACAGCCAATTTAATACAGCTTTTTTCTATAGATTGGATATTTCCATTTTGGAAAAATAATCTTCTAACACTTTTAGGTTTAAACTAGCTATAGCTGCTAAGTTATCTAAAAGTGTATAACTAAATCTAAATAGCACACAATATTTCTAACACTAAATGCATGAGTACTGAGATAATAATATTATGAATAAAAGCTTTATAGCGCAAAATATTTGTTATAGTTATAGATATACAAATTCTAGAGCAGCTAAGATATCATGGTTATGCATTCAATTCTTGGAGCTTTTAGTCTGTATTCTAACTATCTAAAAACAAAGAAAAATATCCATTTATTAGTGTCTATAATAAGTGTCATTTGTGTTTTACATATATTAGGCCTATAGTGCTAGTATACGTATATAATAGTCTCCATGAAGGGTCGGCAACCATGAAAATTCTTTATTTGGTGGAAGTTAATATGTTTGTGTTAATGAGCAACTGTTGTAGCAAAATTATTGCCCTCTTGTAAGCTACGTTTACTATAAGTGAGTATTTATAGATGAAAGTATGACAGGTTGCAATGATATCTACACTTCTGCACAGTTATTCTTGAGTGGTATATATATATATATATATATATATATATATATATATATATATATATATATATATATATATATATATCAAGCCTACTCTGAGAAAGAATGCAGCTTGCAGTGCAATAAATAAGCTTTATATCTAAAGATAAACTCTTGTGAATCATATCCATAATACGAATACACATGTTTCTTGCTGAAATGAAATCAATATTATATCTAGCTGAGTTACTTATAGAATAAAAAAAATCTGTTGCAAGTGAAAATTGCAAATCCAAGTATAGGGATTCAAGCCAGCAAAAAAAATTAAATCATGCCAGTCAGTTACAATCTACTCTAAGACTGGCTATAGAATAGAATGTATGAGAGTTTTCTCTCATCACTCTCTGGTAGAAGAAATCATCAATATGCCAAAGCAATTGCCCAACAAGTTTATCACCAACCCAGTTTCATTTGGTTTAGCTATATATATAATATATGATGTGTTGCATTTTCAAAAGGTATTAGGTATATATGCTATATAGTATATATATATTGACATTTAACTTATTTATGTTTCAGGTAAATTAGCTATAATTAAAGCTGGAAGCTAGCTAGCCCAATTAACTGCTTTTTTAAAAGCTATGAATAAAATTTCAATAGATTTTCAGAGCTAACCAAGTTAATAGCTAAGAAAATTTTGCTTGCAAGATATTTTTTTGTAAGAAAGCTAAAATTTGTTAGCCAGCAAACTATAAAAATGAATGTAAGTCTGTAATACAGCAGAAAGTTGGTTCAGATTTCTGCAAAGCAACACGAAATGGAAGCCAAAGAATCAACAGATCCTCCAAAGTCACCAGGTGCTACCGGATCTAGACTGATGAAAAGGGAACTCCCTTCTCAATCTTCATCTACTTCTACTAGTGACTTGTCTGCAGAGGCTACACCAGAAGTTAAGAAAAAAGCCTTCATGAAAGAAGAGAAAGATACAAGAGAAGCCATCATGAAAGAAGAGAAAGATAAAAGAGAAGCCATCTTGAAAGAAGAGGAAGATAAAAGTAAAGCGGCTTTAGCATCTGTAAGTCCATATATAAAAGTTTATCAATTAAAAGCCTTGTAGCGATATTAAAATCTAAAGCTATAGTCTATAAGAATAGTATTCAATAATTTTTATAATATATGCCTGCTATTATAATCCTTACTTAACATTTTTTGAGCATTAAAATAGATAAGAGCTTTACGATTATTAACAAAAAATTGCTTTAAATGATGCAATTTATTGGTTGAAAGGTTTCTCATATGGGATCAGCAACTTGCTATACAGAGCGCAGAAAACTCTAGCTTATATTATTTTTCTTTTACGTAGGGAGCTATAGAACATATTTTACTCTGCATAGAATTCTGATTCATGCAATTATGTAAAGAGTAAATGTAAATAACGATTTAAATAGAACAGGCCAAATATATAAACAATGTACTTGTTATATAAATTGCAAATTTCACCAATTTGTTTCCTATATTTGTGTAAATACCACCAGTTGACTTTTAGGTTTTTGTATTTTTAGATTGTGGAAATGAAGAAAAAAAGTGTTAGTCTTGCTCCTACTATACCAGGTATCTCTGAAGATGAGCCAGCATTTGATGAAGTTGAGATGGAGCGTAAAAGCAGGGCTGACAAAACAACCGAATTAGTCTCTGCTGCTATGACTAATCCTAAGTCAGCTACTGGAAGTGATTCAGGCAGCAGTGGTGCAACAACCTCCAAGGGAACCTTTTCAACTATAGGTACTGCTGGTAGTTTGATGAGTTCGAAAAGTTCAGAGCTTATGGATGTAAGTGACAATGTAAATCCTCCAGATGTCTATAAAGACAAGAGATTTTTCTTTCATGTTTGTTCTAGAAAGACTTACGGTCCTAGCTACACTGCTCAGGACTTAATACATAGCCTCATTGCTGCAGTAAATCAAAATCAACCTGCTGGTCTGTCAACCTTTGATGATATCTTTAAAAGTGAACCTGAATCGGACTATTTAAGTTATGTTACAGAGCTTTTAGTTTTAGACTACATTCAGGAGAAGCCTGAAGCAGTAGTTGTTGATCTGCTAACAAGTCTTAAGCATTTTGTAAAATATGTTAAAGATACCTATTTGAAACGAAAGCTGACAGGTGAATGCTCAGTTGATGAGTTTATAGATTTGCTGAAAAAAGAAGAAGCAACAAGAAGAGTTGAATTGATGGAAATAATACAAAACAATTCTCTACCTAAAAATGGCATGCTACTTCTTATCACTGCTACTCACTTTTACTTGCTACTTGTACAAGAATTGCTTTTACTCAAAGATTTGCCTGATTGCAAGGAATCAAAGAGTTTATTAAATAAAGTGGCTAATCTTTTAAGGTGCTGTGCTGAATTTGTTTTGAAATCATTCAACACACACTGGAAAGCTAGACTGGAAGCAATCTCCTACGTTTCTGTAAGAAAAGCAAATGCGGTTGAGGTAAAGAAAAAATCTAAAAGTAAGCAGGAAACACCCCAACAATATGAGCTGGCAGCAATAATGGTGGACAGCTATCGGTTGACCAAAGACCCAATCAGCTTGTGCCAAACAGAATGTAGCAATGAGTTAATGGAAGCCGAAATTCACAGACTACTGGCATTTGCTAACTCCTTGAGAGATGATTATATCATTAAGAAATATGTAGACTTACACAAGAATATGTACTTTCCAGTTGAGTCAGCAGCAGCTTGGATGAAGGCAGCAGTGAAACTTTCAAATCTCTCAACAACAGAACAAAAGGTGTGCTTAACGGTTTTGCACAGAAACCATTTAAAAGCCTTAGAGAAAGATGGTGAAGGGGTTTTTACTTTACAGCCTCAAACTGATCCAGTTGCTTTCCACTTTGAGAAGTACTCTGACCCTGATGTTTCATTTAAAGTAGACAGACCATTGGATGGTATTCAGGTATATATAAAACCTGCGCCTAAAGAATCCTACTTGTGTGCATCTTGCCTGGCTAACAGAGAAGATGGTAAAAAGGCTAGTCTTATCGAAGTAGCCTGTATTCCTGAGATTATAATGCATTATTTGCGTCAGGACAAGCCTAGGTTTATTGAAAAGTCACTCAGGTAAAATTCAAATTCTATCTAGAAAAGTTTCAGATGTTCATTAATAATTTTTTCTCAAATATTTTCAGTTTCCATGAACATGCAGCTGTCAATACTTTGTTTGTCTGTTTTTTTATTATTTGCTTGCAGTTTAGTTGTTTCCTAAATACAATTATTGATTTATCATTGCCTTTGCTTGAAGTTTCGGTGTAGCTGTAGCCTGTAGATCAGTTTTCAAAGCATTGATTTTTTGCAGTTGCATAAAAACATTTTTTGCATAAAAACATTTTTTGCATAAAAACATTTTTTGCTGATTTATTTAGACAATTTTTTTTTTCAATTTCTTTCTTCTTTATGTCAACTGTTGTTCTGTTTATTTATATTGAAATACACTAGTTGAAGCTAAAACTAATACTTTTATGAGATGCACAAAAAATATCATGCCCAAAAAAACTAATAAATCCTAAATAATGCAACATTTTTGACTTTAAACATCATAAGGAGAAACCTTACAAGGCAGAATTTTTCAAACTTGTAAATAGAGTAAATTCTATAATGCTTCAGCAATAATTACCTCTACTATCTGTCTATCATTATCATATACTAATATATATATATATATATATTATATATATACATATATATATTTATATATATAGGCCTATATATTTTTTAATAAATCTAATTAATGTAATATAATTATAATAAATGTAAAGCAAATATATATTTTCACTTTAAATTTCACATAAAATACTTTAGATAATTGCTTAAGTTTTCAAAACATAAATAGAAATTCTAAATGCCAAATTCGATTTGTAAATAACACACCTTTTATATATAGGAAACACTCACTATACAACAGCTTACAGAGGCTTTTCAATTAAAATTATGTAATTGCTTTAGGAACAATTTATAATGACTCCATATATATGTACTGTGATTCAGCTAAAGATTAGCTTGTGAGCTTTCTAGGCTATAGCTCAATTTAGCTATAAAATTTAAATTTTCTCAATAATCAACTGTTTCCAAACAAACAGTTATTCAGCACACAGAAATATATTATAAAGAATAAGTTTATAGCAAATTAAAGTATATGTATCCTTCATTTAATTTAAACAAAGTAAGGTTTTAACAACTTGCTAAATTCTATTTGATTGTAGTCAATATTAAAACATTCTTAACTTATTTCTGTTACGTGACAAAATATAGATTTTAATTGCTAAACTAAAACAAGTATCCAAAAAAGTTTATTGGACTGAAATAACAATTGAACAGTACTGTATATGTTATATGCTACAGTATGCCAAGTTATAGTAAGTATATAGCATATGGCAATAACCTCTTTGTTCCCATGCCTGGATTATAATATCTACAATTTTTAAAGTAGAATCTAGTTCAATAGGTCAAAGTTTAGCAATACACTACTGCAGTTATATAATATCTGTATATTCATCTATTGACCTTTTAAACTAGTCTATATTTATATAACAACAAATGTAAGCAATAATAGAGAATCTTTCGTGTATATAATATTTTAAGAAATTTTTTTGCTTCTATGGTGAACATTGTAGTTTTAATAGAAGCATCTAAAAATTTAAAACATCTACTAGCTAATTACAATCTATTTTGCATTATATAGCTGAATAAATCATAGCAAAAACATTTTCTTAACTTTTAGTGAATGGAATCATCAAATAGCCATATATACCTCCGCAAACCAATTTGTTTATGATCATCTGTAGTGTTTTGATATATATACTGGCTTGTTTTATTGTTAGAAAACAAAATTTTAGAGCTTTTAAGTTAAATTCAGCTATATATATATAACTATATATTATAGGGAAAATTAGCTATAACTATTTATGTCATAAAAATAACAACTGAAAATTGTTGTTAGTTTTATGAGAAAGCTACTATATATAATATAATATATTATAAGGCCTAATGCTTTTTAAAAGCAATTATAAACAAAACTACAATACATAGCTAGAGTTAACCAGCTCTATATAGCTAAAAAAATTGTTTATCAAACAAAGGTTTTGTGGAAAAACTCTTTCTACTAGCTAACAGACTATATAAAAGGAAACCTCATTTGTTTCAAGGTGAAAGTTTGCTCTGATTTATGCAAAGAAACACAAGATGGCACCCAAAAAGTCGAAGAAGAGTTCAAAATCACCAGGTGCAACTGGAACTAGACCCAAAACAAGTGAACCATCTTTACAACTGCCATCTACTTCTGCTAGTGACGTGCCCATGATACCCAACCTCGTACTAAAGGCTGAGAAAAAAGCACTAAAAAGGAAAGATAGGCTTAAAAGAAAGACTGTAAGTTATATATATTATAAAGTTGAATACTTAGGAATTATTTTTTGCTTTGCAATTTAATCTAAGGCAAAGATTGTTGCTGAATTTTAAACAAAATTTTGAATAAATTTGTTCCAATAAGCCATTCCACATGTTATTATAATTGTTTCTTAAAAAATTCAATTGCTGAGGACCAACAAATTTATGTGTACATATAATAGATGTTTTGTCAGGACTCATTAAAATATTTCATGCATGCATCTATTCACTTTATATTATATTTTTTTCACAAAAGTGTTGCTCCTATAAAATATTGTTTGTTTGCATGATAATGCTCTATATATATAAAAACACAGAATGTATGCTTCAACTTTAACGGGGAAAAAAATAGGCAGTGTTTGTGCCTTTAAAGTACACTCTTTTATTAATTTTTGTTTGTTTAATTATTTTTCAGCTGTACGTTTTTGGTTTTGTTTTTAGATTGCAAAGGTGGCAGTCAAACGTTTGGGTCTTGCTTCTACCATACCAGGCGTCTTTATTGAAGATGAGCCGGTTATAATTAATCAACCAGGGATGGACTTTCAAAGTATAGCTGACATGGAAACTAGCTCAATTTCTGCAGCAGTAGCTGCAAGTCTTTCTGGCTGCTGTAATAAAACTTCCTCTGAAGAATCTTTCAAGTCTATTAGTACAGTTAGTAGCCTAATATCTCCAGAAAGTTCAGAGCTAATGGATGTAAACCCTCCAACCGCTTATAAAGACAAGAGGCTTTTCTTTCATGTTTACTCAAATGAAACCTATGGTCCTAGCCACACAGCACATGGCTTAGTAAAAAGTCTCATTGCAGCAGCAAATGAGAGTCTACCCGCTGGTCTTTTCTCTTTTCATGACATCTTCAAAATACGGCACAAATCTGATTATCTTTTTCATTTAACAGAATTTTTAATAGGAAATTATATTCCAGAGAAACCAAAACCGGTGGTTGTTGGTCTGTTGGAGAATCTTAAATGTTTTGTGAATTTTGTGAAGGAGACTTATTTAGAACAAAGACTAATGCGCCATCATTCTGTTGAATACTTTATAAATATGTTAAAGAGAGAAGAGCTGTCAAGAAGACATGAATTGATAGAAATAATAGAAAACAAGAATTTTCCAGAAAAGGGCATGGTTCTTTTTAATATTGCTACTCACTTTTATTTGTTGCTCATACAAGAAATCCTGTCACTCAAAGACTTTGCTACTTGTGAAGAGTCGATGAGTTTCATAAAGGAAGTGACAAATCTTTTGAAGAGTTGTGCAGAATTCTGTTTGAGATTTTTCAACATACACTGGAAAGCTAGATTAGAAAACATATCTCATGTTTCTCTACAAAGAACCAGTCTGGTTGGAAAAAAGGAGAAACCTAAAAAAAAGCAGAAAAGCTGCAACTATTTTCAGCTGTCTGCAATAATAATGGACAGTTATCTGTTGACCAAAGACCCAATCAGCTTGTGTCAAACAGAATGTAGCAATGAGTTAATGGAAACAGAGACCCACAGACTACTGGCATTTGCTAACTCTTTGAGAGATGATTATATCATTGAAAAGAATATAGAGTTGCAAAAGAGTATGTACTTTCCAGTTGAGTCAGCAGCAGCTTGGATGAAGGCAGCAGTGAAACTTTCAAACCCCCAAACAGCGGAACAACAAGTGTGCATAACGGTGTTACACAGACAACAGTTGGAAGCATTAGAGCCAAATGGTAAAGCTCTTTTCACTTTACAACCTCAGGTTGATCCAGTTGCTTTTCATTTCGAGAAATACTCCAACCTTGAAGTTTCCTTCGGAATTAAAAGAAGTTGCATAGATGGCCTCCGTGGATATATAAAACCTTTGCCTAAAACATCTTACTTGTGGGCCTGTTGCCATGTCAACAGAGGAGATGAAGAGAAGACAAGTCTTATGGAAATAGCTTGTGTTCCTGAGTACATGGTTGATGTGTTTGGAAAAAATGAGTATAAGTTTATTGAAAGATCTTTCAGAGCTAATGTTGATTCCAGATCAAAGCATTACAATTGTTCATTCAATAAACTTTTCTAAAATATTATCAGTGTCTATAGATTTATCGATTTATGTTTTCTTCATTTCTCTTAATTATTTAGATGTTTGTTTGTTTGTTTGTTTGTTTTCTTTATTTCCATCAAAAAAAAACAAAAGGACAAAAAAATACAAATATACAACAGTATCACAAAAAGAGCTAAATTCAATTTATATATAATATCAATCGAAGTCAAGATGGGGGCCCATGTGCTCAGTAGCATAGCTATTCAAGGAGCGGGGCCCAAGTGGCAGTTGAAAAAATAGTGGGAACTATTTATTCAGATTAAGTTAAATATTTTAGTAGGTGCTTTTTCAACAATATTTTAAATGTGGCAAAGCTTTGATGATGTCTTAAAGTCAGAGGTAGCTTATTCCAATTTCTAGACATCTGGTAGGACACTTGACGATGACCTGCTGCGGTGGTAGAGAGAGGTAAGGGTAAGGAAAGTTCAGAATGTCTGGTGAGGTAAGTTGGTGGTTGTTTGGTGTGAGATGGAGTATAATAAGCTGAATGACCAAGAAGACATAGGCGGTAGATATACAAGAGATCAATAGGAAGAATTTCTGCTTTGATAAATAGAGGTGACGTGTGTTCAGTAGGTGATATGTGGAAAATAATGCGAATAATGCGTTTTTGAATTAAAAGCAACTTGTTCAGATGGGTTTTAGGGGCACTTCCCCAGGCTTCTAAGCAATATGTAAGTTTGCTGTTTATCAGACTGTTATATAATAAAATCAAAGCTTTGTATGGTAAAAACTTTGAAGCTAAGTATGTTTGCACTGCATATGTAGGTAATTTTTAAAATATGATTTATGAATTAGTCAATGTGTTTGCATGGTATTTTATTTTCACTGCAGATAATTTTTCAAAACAGTGCTTATACTTTGGGTTATATATACTGCTTAAACAAAACAATGCTTTTAGTTAACTTACGTTCAGCATTGCTGTTTTTCATAGTGTTTCCTTTTTATTCAAACAGTTTGACAGGCAATTTAGAATAAAACTTAAAAAAACAGTATTAATATCAGTGTTACAGAAAATTAACCCTAAGTAGAATATAGTTCCTTGTTAACTTAAACACAGTGTTATAGATTTTACCAATGCAGGCATTTATAATGTGTTGAATATAATATATCATTGGCTAATCTCCTGTACAAAACAACTATAATGAATCAGAAACTCGTATGTCAAAGTATAGATCTTCCCAGATTGAAACCATGACAACTAAGTAAATTTACTCAAGACATTATATACTTGGTATGAGTATGTTAATTATCAATTATATTTTTAATCTTATTACCCAAGAACTTGAAAAGAGTATGGAGTCAAAAAGTAAGCTGCCTGGAGTTGTCTGTGTCCATTACGTCAAATGAGAGCAATTAGCTGCTTTTTCATGTGTATTTAAACAAGTATAGCCGGAGGAAGTATTATATTATGTATACAATAATATATATGCACGAAGCAAATAATATATTCATTGCCTTAGATACAATGGAAGTATTAAAAGATAATTTTGAGCTATATATAGAAATTTTCCATTTTGTCAAATAACATTATTTGTGTGATTTAGAGTTGTCTTTCTATACTTAATAAAGTACAATAAATATATATATATATATATATATATACTGTTGTGTTTTAAGTGTATAGAATTTTTTATTGAAAGAAAATAGCAATGTGAAAAAGGTTATATCATACGTTGAAAGTTACAAGTGTGAGAAACAAGTGCGGATAAGTAAAAAATCCTGGCGTTTTATATTAGTCAAAAAGGTTAGCTTTTGTGTAGTAACCCAAATAAATGTGGAGAAATCATAATATAGCTGGCATAGCCGAGATTATATGTAAAAAGCTATCATCCATTAATTAGGGCAAAGCTTTCCTGCTTATGTAAAGTCCCAACAAGTAGGCTACACTGAAAATGATTTTAAAAAAATTGTTGATTTAGTTAAGTTGGTAAAAATACTAACCAAAGAATTATTCAAGTATATAGATGCAGAATTCTTTTTTGTAGTGTACAAAATACACAAAGGGTGTATTATAGAGTGTCTCTCAAATTAAAGTGGGTCATCTGTGTTTATAATAGTAATTCATGCAAAGCTAATTAAAGCAATATTACGCTTTGTGTAAGCTCCTTGTTGATATGATCACACATTAGCTGATCAAAACAAAACTCTTCTTTATTGCAGGATTTTCTCAATTTGTATAGCATCTCAGCAAAAAGATATCCAATTGGTTAACTGTAATGCCTGAATGGTCCTGCCCTGTGCAGTACTGAAAAAATAACTTCAATAGGTGCAGTTCTGGAAAAATCAAGAAAATGCAGTGTTAGAGATTAGAAATGTATAGCAAAATAAGTTATATGTGACACAAACCAAAATTTATAAAAAAGATAAAGAACTATCTTAATGTTTCCACTATACTACTCCTACATGTAAATGGTAAATAAATGCACCCTTGGTTTCTGTTTCAGTGTTTTATAGCTAAAAGAGTGTTTGCCCTTTACTAAAGAAAATTATTACTATTTTAGTTATGAAGATCGCTGCCAGTCAAGAAGCAAAAGATGCCAGGAATGGAGAAAATGAACATGCAGCTGTCTTTACTACTAGTGCTAATATTTCAATGAAACCAAATAAAACTATACTGCAGTTACAGAGTCTCCAAGTATATCTATCATAGAAACTGGCAAAAACAGACACAAGAATGAGGAACTTTTGTCAAAGTCAATCAACTGGAAATCCATGTAATTTAAAATTCTCTTCTGCAGTTAGTTATTGTAGATTAATGTTGCTTGAATGATTTCATGTAATACCAAAGATATAACATGTGAGGGGTGTATAAATCTCACATGGCAACAAAATTAGAATATGAGCCAACTGCAGTTGTGCTCAGCTAAGCATGATGAGTATCGTATATATGTTTTTGCCAACTTGTTTACTGAATTAATGTTACTTCAACTTTGAGCTTTGGCTGGCTTTCTCCATTACTATCAGCAGTAATATTGGAGAAATTTAGGCTATGGATACTTTGACTCTATAGCATTACAGTCTAAAAACAAATACTATTAAAAGCATTGGCTTATAAAAAGTTAATAGTTGGACTACCTGTGAAATATATTGTTTGCATAATTTTCTGTTGGAGCAGGCCATTTCTTGCTGCCATTGCTTTTGTGGTAAAACTTCAATTCTTAAACCATAACTGCCTAATTAAATCTTTGTTATATTTAGTGTTAAAACCTGAAGATATTATACCTATGATACAAATCCAACTTTAGAGTTGTGCACCCATGTCAATTTAGTTTGTATTAAGGTTTCTGTAGACATTTTATCAATATTATAGTTCATCAGTTAAGCAATAGGAATGTTGCAATGCTATTGTGATAGAGAAATAACTAAATAAGCACTGCAACCAACTATAGCTTTTTGAAAATACCGCTTTGTGTTGTCCGTCTGTTTTCTGATGGTTTAGTTCTTTCATAGATTATATATAAAATAGATTATTTAGCTTTTAATAAACCACTATAGTGTCTTATTTATAGAAACAACTAATATTGATTCTCATTGGCAGATTGCATTAAATTAATAAATATAATGAAATGTTAGTTTATACATTTTATTTCATTGCATAACCTTGTTAATTTAATGTCTTGTTTCAGGAATAATTTCCCAGCAGTGGCTCAGATTGTATGTGGAGTTCTGCTGATCATTATGAATATTTCACCCCTTTACTGGACAATGTCAAATGAGAATACATCAGTTGAAAGCAGATACAGAGTTAGTTTAGCCTGTAGTCTAGTAGTAAGTGCTTTATTATATTATATGTATTAGTATTATGTATTCACAAATATGTTATTATAGGTGTTTGTCAAGTTCTAAGTGCTCAACAGCTAAGTTTATATCGTCATCTGTTGTTAAGCTCTATAATTTCTAACAAGGGAACAGCAGTGGTCTAGGGGGGTATAGAGCAGTAAAAAGGAAGCCATTGGTTTGAACTGGACTAGGGCTATTGGTGATGTTAGGAAGAGCATCCAGTCATAATTGCGCCCATCTAAATAAGTTTTTAGCCTAATTTTAACACAAACCCTTTCCAATCATGGGTTTCTCACAGGGATGGCAACTATAAACCTGTGTTCAAACAAGACTGTAGTAAAAACATGATCTTTTCAACCTAATAATGCTATAACAACTATAACAACGGTATTTAAACAATATAAACATGATGTATTTATATTTAGATTAAATTGTTATCAAAAGTTATTATAGGGAAGTAATATAACATATTATACATTTCTTTTTCAGATGGTTATTTTTGGCAGCATTGAAATGTTGGCAATAAGGAAAAAACTAACATATTGGGTAATATTATAACTACTTGAATAATTGAGTTTTTCTCATCTATAGCTGCCAATATTCACAATAGCATGTAAATAAACACATTGCCTATTTTTTTGAAAAACAATTTTCAAAACTTTTTGTCTACACTATATACATACATGTTATAGCATGCTTGCTACCCAAACAGGACAAAGTGGAGATAGGTGAGAATAGGATAGGTGAAAACATACATGTTATAGTATTCTGTGGTATATACTATTTCTGCTGTAAATTTAAATTAATTTAGTTTCTATATAACAATTTTTCAATAGGATATTACAGCCTTTTACTATTACTCAAATATGACTGTCTATATATAATTGATTTATTGTGCAGCATGTCAAATTGCAATTCTTTAATACAACCTTCCAAAAAACTGTTGGCCATAGAAAATTTTTGCTTATTTTTTCTTTTCAGTGCTACAATTAGCTGCATGCAAGGTAAAAATTTACAGAAAAAAGATGGCAAATATAAGAAACTCTCTAAAAGTTCCGAGAAACCGAGAAACGTAGGGAAGATGGAATAATTTTTAGTTCCTGTAAATATCAATAATTTAGAGTTTATTTTTGTTATAGATATAGTTTAATTCAGAAATTTGAGAAATATATTCCTTATGTAAACTTTTTATCGTTTTTCCATCATATGTGCCAAAATTGTTTAAGTAAAGGCAGACAATTTCCTTTGCAGATTTTAGCAAAATTGTCATTTATTTTCGCTAAAATCAAATGATTCTAGCCATGTAAAATGCATAATTTAAAGCTAAATATTTTTGTAAAAATTTTACCTTTTGCTCTATGTATTACATTTGTTAAAATTTTATAACAAGAAAGTTATGAAAACATGTAATATGGCGAAGTTTCAGTGCATAAAATAAGTTTCAGGTAAATGCTGTGTCTTTTTGACATGTTGAAAAGCCTCATCAAAACATGCATGTAATGTTACTACTTGAAGCATGCAGGCTTTGTTCAATAATTAACATTAGGTTGAATCTTTTGCCTCAGTTATGTCTCAACACTTACGTTGATACTGGAACTGGAAAAGACTATAATTAGTTTGAAAGTGTTTACCTTTATTTATTATCATTGCGTGACAAGAGTTATACACATATTGTCAGTCTAGCTGTACACACTGGGACTATATACGCTAGAATATACTGATGAGTGATGTCATAGTTATCACGATCTTTATATAACTCACACTCCTTTATGTGAATATTGGTTAATTTCCCACGTTATGCATGCATCATTACTCTAAAGTAAGTAGATCCTTTAGCTAATATCGAAAAGTTTGGTTCAAAAACAATGCAAATATGCAATAACTAAAAGAAGTTCATAGTCTACAGCAATCATATACAAATGTATAAGAAGTTCACTAGGTTAGGCTTGATATGTCCACATATAATCAAGTAAGGATTTAGTTTGAAACTTTTGCATCTGCATGTATCCTTAGAAGACAATTTGTTACCAACCTATACTAATATGTCGAAGGAGCTCATGGATAGTGTACCAGCCAGTAAGCTTTTTGAATCAATCGTGAAGTTAGTATACTTGGTGTACAGAGTGCAACATGTCACAGGAAAACACTCAACATCACTGCTTTAGCCACTTTGGTGCAGCTTTAAATTAGTAGTGATGTACTTTTATTTGTTCTCAGCAATTTAGTTGAAGCTAGATCTGACCAACTATCTTCAGGCGAATTCTAGTAAGAAGCTTTGTGGATAGTTATGGTAATTTATTACAATTGCAAAGGCAACTTACTTCAAACCGCAGGTAAGTTAGAGAACTTCTGTCTGCAAGCTCTGGATCAGAGCAATCAAAATTTTTGGCTGAAGAATCTCACAAAACGGAGTATAAGTATGAAAAGTCTAAATCGAAAACGTCTTCTATTTGGTCTAGGAGTTGAAACCGCTGTAGTTGTATTGGTAGTTGGTGTTGTAGTGCCAAAAACCACTACAACACCAACAACCACTACAACACCAACTACCACTACAACACCAACTACCACTACAACACCAACAACCACCGCAACACCAACAACCACTACAACACCAACTACTAGAACAACTGTTGTCGACGTCATAGTAGTGGTGAGAGTTGTAGTTGTTGTCGGTGTCGTAGTAGTGGTGGATGTTGTGGATGTTGCTGGTACAATGCTTTCTACAAAAATACCCGGTTAACCTGTGTTTATTGTCTGCTGTAGTAATTATGCCAGAACCAGGTGCTGCAGTATGTTGGTCATCACTCTGGAGTTCTTCATCCTATAAAACATAGATTTCGTTATCTGCATCAAATTTTTGCTCTTACGTCCTTCACTTTTCCTGCTCCCTTTAGTAGCTCACCAATTGTTTTTATATACACTTCCCCTTTGGTTTTTCTTTATACTTCATATACACTCTCTGCTTTTATTAATGTTATTGAAACATAGTTCTATAATGCAGCTTTTCACTATATCTCTACACATTTTGTCACTTTATTTGTTTCACTAAATTTCTTGTATCCTTCAACTAGTTTCTCAGCAACAGAAATATTTTTCACAATAAGTGCGGTTGTGTTATATCTATTACACTAGACTGAAATCTATAACTTTATAGCATTACTTTCAATCTATTTTAGTTGTATCTTTTCTGATTTTGACACTCTTTAAATGTAAATAGTATATTTTCTGTTATTTTTTGTTTCCAACTGCTCACCTAGCCCTGGATGTTTTAGACACACCCATGTTTTCTCATAAATATATTTCTTCTGTGACCAAAAAAAAGTGTTTGCGTCTTTTCAAAAGAATGCTTGACTGTAAATAGCTGTTCGATTTTGATTAATTAGTCAGTTCACTTCATGTTCCTTCATGTTCACAGATCTTTCTGTGTAAACAATTAATTTTCAAATTTTCACTCCCATCCCCCCATCAAATTTTTTCAAATACAACAAATTTAACTTATACAAAAATGGTATTCACCTTTTCAGCTGGTTGGCGTTCTCTCAAGTTTTAATATGAGGGTTTTTTTTTATTATTTTATTCCCAGAGCCCGCAGTATTTTCTGAAAAAAATGTTACCTCCCGATTGTTCCTCAGTTCATTTGTTGAACTGGTTCACAGATGTGTCGAAGCAGTTTATGTAAACATAAGAATTTAGTTATATAGGTTAAGGTCAATGCTTTTGTCCATTCATAACAAATTTCATACCTCTCAAATGATTGGCTGCAGCATAATGCATTAACACTCCCATGCTTGGTTCATATTGCTCTATAGCATTGGGATTAACATTATTTTAGTATGTAAAAGTTACATAATATGTATTATTTGAAAGAATTAAATTAGAAAAACTTCAAAAACTTGTACGTAGTTCTTTGCTGCTTCACAAAGCTTGACCTGTTTTATTGCTTCTTATTTTTTAAAATTTCAAGTACTGTTTTGTAAATAAATATTATATTACGCTTTAAATAGTCAATTGTAATTGCTGCCTGACTTGACTTCTGGATTAATTTCTTTTTTATGCTGATGAATGTGCTCTAGGAACAGATGCGTATTCTCAGATCTGTACAAATACAGATGGTGGATACAATTGTAGCTGTGTATCTGGTTATATGTTCTTGATACAGATGATAACACCTGTACTGATAAGAATTTGACTGAAATACCTGCCATAGTTTGCTTTTTGAAATTGACTTACATTTATTTAACGTATTATTAGCTGGAATAAGCAATAATTAATGTACAACATTATGCTAACTTATGTAGCTATTTATATAAGTAATCATAATATTTATTTATAATTGCAAGTATCACACAACTTTGCTGATAATATTTGTTTTAGGCTATTTGAAGTATTGTTGCTAACAAGGCTTTAAATACAAAGAATCATTAATAAATTAGTGGACAATATTACACAACAGTCTAATTATTAACACTATTGCTTCTGGTATATGGAGTTAATGAAGTTAAAAACACACCCACAAAGAAATTTTATAAAATGAAATATTTTATTATAACGAAAACCCTTATTCTAGTTAGACATTAATGAATGCATTGAAGAGACATATGACTGTGATGACTCACACGATTGCTCTAACACTCCAGGTGGATATGAATGTGTCACGATACACGATACACTAAGTCCTTAACCAGACAAAGTCTTAACATTAAACATAAAATAGCTTCAAGCTCATATCTATGTAATATTTTATCTTATGTTGAAAACCTCTCGGCATTCATACTGATGTTTTTAGGTAAAAATGGCACTGATGAAAACGTAAGATGAAATGGCACACGAATGTTAAATTTTTCCAAACCCCTAACTCAAACCTCTACCCCTAAACTTAAGCTCCAAACCCAATATTGAAACCGAGCCAGTTTTACCTACTTTTCAATTATTAACTGTGCCACTTTTACTGTGATATTTTTACTTGTGCAATTTTTACCAGACAGCTATTTTTGATAAATCCACAAGTTTAGATTTTGATGATTAGACATGGATTTTTTAGATTTGAATGGATTTTTTCATATCTTTCAGTTCAACAAAGTGTATAGAGTTAGATTTATTAATTTTAAGCTAATTTGGTGTCTTTACTTTGTGTATTGCAGGATTCAAGGTGATAAGCATACTCAACCCATCATTGACTACTCTGTTTGAATCAACTACCACAGTTGGACTGAGACCTCAGTTGTCTACCGTAGAACCAGCCAACAAAGTTTCAAATAAATATTGCCACTATACATTGGAGTTAGAGTAACAATTAATGTTCTAGCTGGTTATTGGTGTTGCTATCACTGTCATTGTCTGCTTGATTTCAAAATCCAAGTAAGCTCTAGCAAGGCATAAATTATGTATGACTTTGTCATGAAGGAGTGTACTAAATGTGACAGCATTGCATAATATGATCTGTTTTTGTATTAAAACAAAAAAAATCGACTTGTGTACCCCAAACCCCCCCCCCCCCATAGAACTATCTGACTATGAAAAGGGAGAATCTGCAGCAATTCCTCCAGTGCAAATGATATAGAAAATTAACGCAGTGTTGCTGTTGCTTGGACCAAATCTGGTAACTTTTCTTTTAATTGTCAATCTCCGAAAGCCATAAAAATTACTTTTTATAGTATTTGCTTTTCAAATTAGTATGACATTGTTAATGGTTGTCAGAGTGTACTATAATATATATATATATATATATATATATATATATATATATATATATATATATATATATATATATATATATATATATATATATATATATATATATATATATTATAGTGTTTACCTTTTGTTTAGATAAAAAGATTCTTAGTTGATTTACTTATGATCTGTATATATAGCCAATCCTTAGCTCATGATATATTTTGATTATTTAGGCCTAATAGTTTATTAAGTTTGCAAATATTTCCATATGTAGAGTGCACTAATAAGAAAGCTATAAGTAGGTTGTACTATAGCCAGAATGTGTATGCTAACTCTTAAGCAATCTGAGGATTTAGAAGCTTATAAACTGTATTGGGAACTCTTTAACTGATTACACATGTTATGGTTATCTAATAATGTATGTACTAATTATCACTAATAAATGTCATCAAACCAGTCATGTGTGCCATGTTAAAAATATATAATTTAAATTTAAAATGATGCTTTTGTAGTTAGGTAAGTCAATGCTGACAGAAAGTGAAACTCACCAAGCTCAAGCTATACAGAACTGGGAAAAAGCTGCCTAGACATAACATTATTCTATTAACATAAAAATTTAAGTTTATTTTTCATAATTTATCTCATCCATATATATTTTTGTAGAATATTAACGCTAAGCAGTTTAACAAACTATTCTTTTAATTTTAATAATGATCCTCAATTCCATGTAAAAGATTGTATGTTTTTTTAAAGAATTTTGCTCTAAATTTTACACCAACTTAATTATATTTTATTGCTTTGTGAGAATATTTTTATATTGAACTTTATGATTGAAATATTAGGTTTTCTTTTACCATAAAACTACACTGTTTAAATATTAACATTATGCCTGATAATTTAAAACAACTCACTGAACGTTGAAAATTTTTTATAGGTTTAAAACATATTTATTCAAGATATAACATGTTTGATAAATAAGGCTAACACTAATTTGGTTAAAAAGCTACTATATATTAATAGGTTATAAGAGTTCTGCAGAGTATGATATATGGCAGTCGTTAATAACTTTGCTGCTAGTGTTTAGCATAGAAAGGATAAAAAAATATTAAGATATACAACCTGTTACTTTGAACTGTAGAAACACTATGTATTGAATAAATTATCACAAATTTATTATATCACGGAAATACAATGATGTAGGTAGTCTTACATTAACTAAACTAATCATTTTTAATTAGTAGAAAATATATTATAGAAATAAAATTAATTGTCATCAGCTAATAGAACCTAGAATCAGATAGACACTGCTAGGTTGCATGTTAAGTTTCTAGGCAAATGATTTCTGATACCATCTTCTTGGATTTTGGTAATTCCTAAAAGTACACATAAACACTTCAAGTATTTGCATATTTGAAAAAGAACTGAATTCAGGAACCTAATATTTTTTTCAAAAATGCAGATACTTCAAGTGTGCTACTTTAGCTTGTTGAATATAGCGACCATGCCATTTCTTCCATTACCAGCCCAAACACGAGATTACTGAGCAGTTACTAACTAGCTTTTAAGCATATAGTGTAATCATGCTATAGTTTTTTATTATCTCGAAACGCTTTAGAAAACCTTCAAATATATTAGTCTTGTCACTAAACTTCTGGAATAATCTATTGTTACTTCTTATACAAAATAAATACAAATATAAAATCACACACTTAGAATTATCTTCTGTGTTAATAAGCTATACTGAGTGAGAATATGGTGGTTTTTTTTTCAAAAAAAGTAAAATTAGTCCAGTGGTATTTATAAACTGTGGCATCACTATTTAGAAGTGTTGGATAAATGATGTTTTGTAAGTCAGCAAGCAATCCATGATCTATATTAATTTTTAAAGGCTGATAGGGTAACATAGTGTTGAAAATTGCCTCTCAAACTCATTTCAATCCGCATCATCTTGTAAATAGCTACATATCAACAGTTGTATTTAAAGTGGTCTAAAATCTAAGCAAGCAGTTTACTTTATCTGGTTTGTTTTATGTTGTGGAATCACTTTTAAAACTGCAACTACACAAACTCCATGGTAGACACCTTTCATGAATAGTTAATTAGTGCTGCACTTACTGAAAATTTTCTAAAAGTAGATGCAGCATATTCTATTCATATGCCTGCGACAAATAGTATAATATAGTATATAGTATATATAGTATATTAGTATATTATTTGTGTTGATACTTTTTTTTCTAGATTCACCAGACTTCATAACGATGAAAGCAAATTTAAATCACTCCTTGATCCAGTAGCAAAATTAACATTATCTCACATATTAATGAAAACAACTTTATAAAGCCACCCCTGCATTATATCCTAAGGTTCAATCCCCGCAGCAAAAATAAATATGTTCTAGCATGACTGGCACATGCTTACTTTGCTATGTTAAGGTCATACAAAAATTATATAGCTCTTACATTTTTCTTTTGACATTGCCAGTTCTTTTGCCAGTTGACCAGCCATCATTTGAATTGGAAGAGTCTGAGCCAAAAAAGTTGCCAGAAAAGCTGTTTTGACCAATAGGAAATTCTCTTGCTGTGAATCTCAACACAGGAGGCTGGAACAGGGCATTCTTGTCAGGGCGGACTGTATCAGATTTCTTGGAATACCGGACCTATACAGAGGATAGAGGATAAAAGGTTTAGTGAAGAACTAAACCTCTATATTTTATATAAAATTGTGGACCATTATGAGTAGAAACGAGATCTTTTACAATACTTATACAACTACCAATATCAATGCAATTACTACTGCTATCAGTATAATTGCTGAAACCAATCCTGCAATTGTTGGAGCCAACCATTGAACTGTGATGTCTTGTTCTGGTACAGTTGTTGTTTCTAAAATCATATTATAATAGTTTGACTTTGGGTTACTGTAATATCTTTCAGCATCAAAAAAAATTAGTCTTTATTCCATGAAAAGGAAGCTTTACCAAAACCATTATTGCTTGTAATACAAATCTTCTATTAACATCTCTGGTCTCTCTTTGAGCATTTTTAAAAGATGAAAGCAACACTACGTTATTCGTGCATGGCTTGTAGACTTAAATTACATAAACTGATCCAAATTTCTGCTGGAATTAATAAAATATGTTAAGCTACAAAGAAAAAGGAGGTGTGCATTAAACTAACTGTTTCGCCTAGTCTCGTCCGTTAAAATCTCCCGAGTAAACATGCGAGTAAGAAAACACTACTG
>OZ037770.1:10667462-10719962 GCA_964035545.1 Bugula neritina | reverse complement strand
AGATATGTCTACAACAGCAAAGTGCAATAAACTACAGCATTATACATGCGCTTATTAATACAAAAAAGCCAACAGCAAACATGACATAACATTATTACTCACCAATGCATTCACCAGAAAGAGCACTTCTCACATAGTCCGTGTCACACTCGCATACTTTTAGGACACTGCATACTTCATTAGCTGCACATTGGTCACATTCAGAGTTGAACCACCCGTCTGAAGTTAAAAAAGAAAACTGTTTTGACGTCAGTACACAACCAACACAAAGAAACTGTAATACTCTGTTTTGCATACGATGTTATAAGGTGCAACTACTGTTGTGTTCTCAAAAGAGTATTTTTGAACTTCTTTTTGCTTAAAAAGATACAGCTATTACAAATTTAGTATTTTAAATGTTTGATGCCTTACATAGATTGATCAGTAAAATAGCTTTACCTTCAATTGTTGTAGTAGTTGTGGGTGTTGTAGTAGTTGTGGGTGTTGTAGTAGTAGTGGGTGTTGTAGTAGTTGTGGGTGTTGTAGTAGTTGTGGGTGTTGTAGTAGTTGTGGGTGTTGTAGTAGTTGTGGGTGTTGTAGTAGTTGTGGGTGTTGTAGTAGGTGTGGGTGTTGTAGTAGTTGTGGGTGTTGTAGTAGTTGTGGGTGTTGTAGTAGATGTGGGTGTTGTAGTAGTTGTGGGTGTTGTAGTAGGTGTGGGTGTTGTAGTAGTTGTGGGTGTTGTAGTAGTTGTGGGTGTTGTAGTAGTTGTGGCTGTTGTAGTAGTTGTGAGTGTTGTAGTAGTTGCGGGTGCTGTAATAGGTGTGAGTGTTGTAGTAGTGGTGGGTGTTGTAGTAGGTGTGGGTGTTGTAGTAGTTGTGGGTGTTGTAGTAGTTGTGGGTGTTGTAGTAGTTGTGGCTGTTGTAGTAGTTGTGAGTGTTGTAGTAGTTGCGGGTGCTGTAATAGGTGTGAGTGTTGTAGTAGTGGTGGGTGTTGTAGTAGTTGTGAGTGTTGTAGTAGGTGTGGGTGTTGTAGTAGGTGTGGGTGTTGTAGTAGTTGTGGGTGTTGTAGTAGTTGTGGCTGTTGTAGTAGTTGTGAGTGTTGTAGTAGTTGCGGGTGCTGTAATAGGTGTGAGTGTTGTAGTAGTGGTGGGTGTTGTAGTAGTTGTGAGTGTTGTAGTAGGTGTGGGTGTTGTAGTAGGTGTGGGTGTTGTAGTAGTTGTGGGTGTTGTAGTAGTTGTGGGTGTTGTAGTAGTTGTAGGTGTTGTAGTAGTTGTGAGTGTTGTAGTAGTGGTGGGTGTTGTAGTAGTTGTGGGTGTTGTAGTAGTTGTGGATGTTGTAGTAGTTGTGGGTGTTGTAGTAGTTGTGTGTGTTGTAGTAGTTGTGGGTGTTGTAGTAGTTGTGGGTGTTGTAGTAGATGTGGGTGTTGTAGTAGTTGTGGGTGTTGTAGTAGGTGTGGGTGTTGTAGTAGTTGTGGGTGTTGTAGTAGTTGTGGGTGTTGTAGTAGTTGTGGCTGTTGTAGTAGTTGTGAGTGTTGTAGTAGTTGCGGGTGCTGTAATAGGTGTGAGTGTTGTAGTAGTGGTGGGTGTTGTAGTAGTTGTGAGTGTTGTAGTAGGTGTGAGTGTTGTAGTAGGTGTGGGTGTTGTAGTAGTTGTGGGTGTTGTAGTAGTTGTGGGTGTTGTAGTAGTTGTGGGTGTTGTAGTAGTTGTGAGTGTTGTAGTAGTTGCGGGTGCTGTAATAGGTGTGAGTGTTGTAGTAGTGGTGGGTGTTGTAGTAGTTGTGGGTGTTGTAGTAATTGTGGGTGTTGTAGTGGTTGTGGGTGTTGTAGTAGTTGTGGGTGTTGTAGTAGTTGTGGGTGTTGTAGTAGTTGTGGGTGTTGTAGTAGTTGCGGGTTTTGTTGTAGTTGCGGGTTTTGTTGTAGTTGTGGGTGTTGTAGTAGTTGTGGGTGTTGTAGTAGTTGTGGGTGTTGTAGTAGTTGTGGGTGTTGTAGTAGTTCTCGGTGTTGTAGTAGTTGTGGGTGTTGTAGAAGTTGTGGGTGTTGTAGTAGTGGAAGCAGTTGGATTGACGTTGACAATGTTGAAGCCTGCAAAAAATTACAAAATTAAGTAGTAATTAGGTATCAAGAAATGTTTTAAAGTGTTTAAAAGTGTCAGGAGAGTTGTTATTAAAAATACAGACCAGTAGCAGAGGTAATATTGTCAACTGCATCTTGAAAGACCTCCAGTAAGTGTTGATGACTGAGGTAACCAACATCTGGTATCTTCACGTAGATTCCAATTTGAAGATCATTATTCTGATCATATTTAGGAAATCCTGGAAGTCTTGAAAAGTATTCTTTGTAGAAAGTAAGTGGTCCAACTGTAGCTCGTTTTTTCCTATGATAAAGTTTAATATTGGCAATACAAGAGACTGGCGTGGTATAAAAGAAAGTAACTTAACTTTGCATAAAAAAGGGAAAGACAGTGAAACCTTTGCACATTATGCAGAAAGTTGTAGTTTCACTAAAAATTATATTCACTAACCGCCTGCTCATCTGAGAGCTGGTTATAGGATCACAAGAGATTACAGAGCACTTGGAAGTTGCGGACTTTGCCAAAATGTCAAATAGAGTTGTCTCCTTTTCTACTGTGTACTGCAAAGTTCACAGCATTATATATATATATATATATATATATATATATATATATATATATATATATATATATATATATATATATATATATATAGGTATATGAGAAACATTGTTATTTATTACTTTATTAGGTAAAGTAACTACACTGATATTTCGGGTACCGCTGTACCCATCTTCAAAGTAGCGTATACCTATTTATAATCAAATTGCTAGCTCGTAAAGATATATATATATATATATATATATATATATATATATATATATATATATATATATATATATATATATATATACATACACTAAAAGTACTAAATATCAAATAAAATACAATTGTTATTTGTATTGTATTGTATTTGTATAGCAATTAAAAGGTTACCTCAGAAATATTTATATTAGCAAAAGAAAATTCCAATGAGTTCAATTCAGCTTTCTCTTCTACCTCACCAGTAACTTCTGCTACTAGACTGGAAGGGTTTACAACTGCAATATAAATAATATGAGTTTACCTTTTCTTTTGTCTGGTACAAAGTTCTCAGAACTTATAGGAAGTGTAGGTAGCATGCGATGTAATGTGATGAAGGAAAGGCACAACTAGAAGCTGACACTGTAACTACTGACACAGTTTTGTAGCACTATTAGGGATCTTAACATTGTTATTTGCAAATATATGTTATTTATGAATGGTAGCCAGAACCATCTACTGTTTCTAATAGAAATAAGAAAGTGTCTAAAATATGTTGCCTTTTAATATAACTTTAACCTCTTACCTAAACACACTCCATTGACCTCTACAAAAGTTGTAGAGCAGACACATTCATATCCACCTGGAGTGTTGGAGCAATCGTGTGAGTCATCACAGTCATATTCGTCAGTGATACATTCATTGATGTCTACAAAGATATAATTTGTATACTAGCAGCAGACAAGCTTTATATAATCAAATGTGATCAAGTGAAATATTCTGTAGTATATTTAATGCTAACCATTGCAGGTGAATCCATTAGCATCAAGAACATAACCGGATGCACAGCTACAGTTGTATCCACCATCTGTATTTGTACAATTATGAGAACATGCATCTGTTCCCAGAGCACATTCATCAGTCTCATCACATGATTTTCCATCACCATTC
Organism: Bugula neritina; assembly: GCA_964035545.1. NCBI lineage: Eukaryota > Metazoa > Bryozoa > Gymnolaemata > Cheilostomatida > Bugulidae > Bugula > Bugula neritina. The sequence goes on along the minus strand of OZ037770.1, from coordinate 10,716,223 downwards.
AGAGTGTAGCCTTTGACACATGAGCACACTTCCGTTCCATTTACATCATTGCACAAGCCATTATCAGTATCACAGTCGTTAGAGTCAGCACAAACAACGGCAGCTAGGATTTAAATTGCAAATAAGTCAGAAAGTTCTAGTAATAATAAAATGTAGGTTATGCAAAGTTTGGAAGCCAGGTGCAACAATTGTGCAATCAATAAATTAATAAAAATAATTTGATTTAAGTCTATCCTTATGGGCTAGTAAATTCAGTAAAAATAAATGCAGTAATGAAAAAAAAATTTTCCCATATATTTATCTTTAAATTTAAAAGTTGAGCAGTCACACACACACACACACACACGCGCACGCACGCACACGCACGCACGCACACGCACGCACACGCATGCACACGCACGCGCACGCACGCGCACGCACGCGCACGCACACGCACGCACATGCCTGCACACGCACGCACACACACGCACATATATATATATATATATATATATATGTATATATATATATATATATATATATATATATATATATATATATATATATATATATATATATATATATATATATATAGTTTCTATATGATTGAAAAATGAATTAAGAGAACTATATATATATAGCCTATATATACTTACGTTCACAGTTGATAGAGTCTTCACTAAGAACCATATTTTCAGGACAACTACATGTATATGAGCCATTAGTGTTGTTACAGATCTTATGGCAAGGGTTGCTTACTTCACATTCATTAATATCTATATCAATCAATATGACCTGGTTATTAAAATTAATTCCTCACACAGCAGCTAAAATGAAATAATAAGTTTAATTAACAACACTAAAATTCAAGCTATAATATATTTAATGGCAAAATATATAAACATTTGAATATTCTTAATAGATTTTTGGGGTTTGCAGTAAATTGTTACAGAAGCAATTATATACCTAACTTTAAATCACTGAAGTTTAAGAAAACACTAGAATATTGAATTATATGTATAAACCTTTCTTTTAACAAAAAATATCTCTCTAATGTAAACTATTAGACATATTTTTATAATTATTTTACAGGGAACAGCAATTCTTATGATATAAATTTTCGTGAGTTGACTAGCTTTTTATTCTATTGACTGCCTTAAAAACAAGGGAGAAGTAAACTTAATATATTTATTTTGGAAGAATATAGAAGATTTGAAGAAGTTTCTGCCCAGAATTCCCATAGTAAAAAATTGGCAACAAATCTAATTTTTGTAATAATTGCTTACAACATTGTTGGGCAAAATGGGATTTATAGAAAATAAATTTATGCAATGCGCCTACAGGTTAGACACAGATATTGTATAGACTACATAAAATAAATAATTACTACCTATTATGGTAGACCATGCCAAAACTCACAACAAGAACATAGTTTAAAAAGAGTTGAAGAGACTTCACTATATAGCAACAACAGCAACCCAGCTAGGTTTATGTGTAACACACATGCAATACAATAAAGAAGAGACAATACAATGTGGCGCTGCCGCAGTTTTAAGAGAGCATATGAAGGCATATTAAAAATTCAGCAAGTGTGGGCTCACAGAACATGAAAGTAATATGAATTGGTGGGCATGATATACTGGACAATATAAATTTGTAAATATTATACAGATTGATTGATTAATAATACACTAAAACCAGCTGCATAGCATAGCATATACATATCTGGCAGAAAAAAAAAGTTAGACTAATTTGTATGCAGGGAAAGCTACAGCGAATAGATGGGATGTTATCAGCGTAAACATTTGTGTGCACCTCTTAGCATTATTGCCCAGTAGCAATATCTTTTAGCACAAGCAAAAAACTCCCCATGCAGATATACTCATCGGTAAAACGAGATTTCATATAGCTTAAGGCTTTTGTATAATCATAACATAGTAAGAATAATATTTTATGAAGAATTTACAAAAATATTAAATTTACCATCACATGCTGCTCCGTCTTCATTAAGTTCATAACCGTTAGAACAGTCACAGACATAGGATCCTGGAGAGTTTATACAGATGTGACCACAACTACTTTCATCTTCGCATTCATCTATATCTGTGCATGTTTTACCATCGCCTGTGTGTCCAGGCGGACAATCTCCACATCTGTAATTAGTATGAATATTTATTAGATGTTTAGAGATACATAAAGACAATAGAGAAAACTACAGATATGATATTGTAGTGAATTTTGCCAGTTCACTATTATTATGTGTGGGTCGACTTAATCAAAGCCACTGCACCAGGTTGTTTACGCTAAGATACTTTATTATTTACACAAATATAAGAAGGTTATTTACTGCTAACATGAATAGAAAACGATTACATAATTAGTGAGCTTTAATACACAACTACTCTAAATGAAGTCCCAAGCTGCTCTGCCGGCTAGCTACTCAACACACTGCAACTACGAGTAGCTAGCTCCACCTGCTATTAATTAGTGTAACTGTCCTGATTGGTGGTTACTAATGGTGCCACTGCTGTCCATAGCTACAGTCCGACAGAGTTGAACTCACAATATAATAAACCATATAGAGTGAACCTTTTCGATTAATATAATAAGAATTGCACTACTAAAATCTATCACACTCTCCTCGCCTATCGAAAAGTACTCTCTATACTTCATATTTACATGACAGTAACACACGAATAATGATTAAAATAACATAGGGTTTTACAAACTAGGGGTACACACTTGAACAAGAGAAAAATATATACAGGGTAAATAACATAAGTATAATAAAACGAGTCTTCACGCCGTAGTCCATAACACCTATTTACATTACTTGACTAGCCAGAATGGGGGGGGGTACGTGTGTAGGTGGCCGCACTTCTATCACTTCTTCGCCAGCCGTTTCTCTAGTCGGGTCTGCAACTTAGCCAGCTCGGTGGCCGCTCGCTTCTGTTCCTTACTGAGGCGGGCCATACGCCGTTGCACTTTCCTAATGTCAGTTAGTAGGGACTGGTCAGGGTCGTTGTCATCTCGGGGTGTGCTGCTAGCACCCCTCCTCTTCTTATGGGTGTGTCGGGGCACATAGGAGATCGTCGTCGTTGGGGGTTGTGAGTCCTTCGTTACAGCGCGTCCAGCACGGGTTACTACGACGCGTAGAGGTCGAGTGGTTACGTCTGGAGGGTAGGTTGTCGTTGTCTCAGAGGGTTGGGGGTCTGCATCAGAGTCACTCTCTACTGTAGGTCGGGTGGCGGGGAAGTGGTCTAGGAGAGTCTGTCGTCGGTCTGGGTCGGTCACGTGAGGTAGCATCAGATCCCTGAATTCAGTGTAGGAGTCCGCGTCGACTTCATATAAGTGTCCAATGTAGCAGTCTCTAGTCCGTTGATGTCGTAGTATAGTGTCCCTGCAGAAGTGGTGGACTCCGCAGGGACAGAAAATCACAGTAAAATGTTGGGGGACATGTATTCTAAGTCTCTTAGTAGTGAATAGTGTTCGTCTACACTCAGTACATTGTCTATTGTCGTCTGACCCTACTAGTGCTTGAATCAGTGTTCGAGTCCGTCGAGTCGTCCAGTTAGTCCGTTCGAGTAAGGCTCGTGGCAGTGCTAGAATATTGTCATTGGCTACAGTCAAGTCATTTGTGTCTATTTGCATCGCGGTGTTTGTCGGGGAGTCCGTAAGTGTTGATAAGTGTATGTCGGACAGCATGTCTACCCCTGCTTCTGACATGCTGTCCCAGTTAGTCGTAGGTGTGTCAAGTAATGCCTGTATCTCGTCAGATACAGGCTCAGTCTCACCTGCAATAGAGTATTTAAATTTGAATTACACTCTATGCGTGGGACTCCCGTTCCAAACGATATTAATAATCGAGTCTCACAGTCTGTCACTCACTGATCGTATAATCTGCTGAGTCGACCGTCCCACTCTAACTATCAAATATTGTTTGCTGTCAGGAGTTTCAACTTTATCATTATGACAAAGTGAGACTGCTGTCGCTACCAGAGTAAATTCTAATTAATTATTATAGAATTTCTAGTAGACTTACCCCCCAAAACAGTTGCTGCATTAGACATAATGATGCTGGTGGCCCTCCCCCAGCTGCCTCTCCCTCATTATTTTGAGGAATTTCCATCTCATCTGGAACGATGGGCCTGTCGAGCGGCTCCACAGGTGGTGGGGCCGGCTCTGACAGGTCTTCAAATGTGTCGACCTCCTCTTCCTGGGGTGGAGGAGGTTGGGGCTGGTCGGCTGACGCATCAGCCGCCCCGTCCTCGTCTGGCAGTATCTCCTCGATCTCTCGATACGCCATGGGTCGCCCCCTCATAGGAGGGCGCCTAGCTGGCTCTAAGAGAGGAGGTGCTTGACCTGCCGCATCAGGACTTGCCCAGTGAGGTTTTAGCCGTGCCTCGTTCTGGATCGACACTTGTCCAGACCGTTCCACTTTGTATGTATGGTTTGGCATTACCTCAATTACGCAGTAGGGACCTACGAACTTCGGCTGCAACTTGGCTGCCTGTCCGCGCCTGCGGCGATGACTGGTCATTCAGACCCAGTCTCCCACCTTGTATAAAGGTGGGTCGTCAAAGTCACCACTCCTGACCTGCCACTGCTGCTCACGTAGCACCTCGTGAGCCGTCCCCATGCGTTTTACGAGCTTGTCCACGTAGTCGTGGACATTGCTCTTGGGAGTCGGAACATGATAGGTCACGTGCTCAGGAACCCTTGTTTCTCTCCCCAGCATGAGAAAATTAAGGGTCTCCAGTGTACTGGAGTGCGGGGTACTACGGTACGCTCGCATGATCTGCGGCAACACCAAGTCCCACTCTTCCTGGCTCCTACCGATAAGCAGGCTTCTCAGAGAGTCCCCTAGCATTCGGTTGTTCCGCTCCGCAACCCCGTTCCTTTGCGGGTGATACGGGGTCGTCCGACTCTGGTTTACCCCCCACACTTTACAGAGATCGCTCATGAGTTGCGACTGAAACTGAGCGCCTTGGTCAGAGTGTATCTGCTCCGGCAAGCCGAAATAGCAGAACACCTGCTGATCCAAGGCTCTGGCCACCGAGGGGGCCGACGCATCTGGAATAGCCAGTGCATCAGCCCACCGCGTGAAATGGTCAGTTAATACCAGTATCCAGTTATTACCTCTCGCTGTTGTGGGCATGGGGCCTACCAGATCGACAGCAACCACCTGCCACGGACGACCGGCATGGAGGCGACGCCTCCCTGCGGTCTCAGTGGGGCGGCTATGCTTGCTAGCTTGGCACACCTCGCACTTCCGCACCCGGAGTCGGACATCCCGGGTCATACCGGGCCAAAACCACTGGAGTTGAAGACACCTGATCACCCGGCTAGCTTCTGCGTGAGCTTGCTTATGGGTGTCCCAGATCAACTCCCGCCTCAGAGCTGACGGGCAGACTACCCTCTCTCGTTCACTGCGATTGGTGCCGGCTGCCAACGTGATCGTTAGCAGCCCATCGCTGTTGAACCTGAGGGAGTCCTAGCGGTCACAGAAGTACTTAAACTCAGTACTCTTCACTCGCTGTTTGGCCTCACTCGGCCGCCGTCCCCTCCTTCTTGGCCCGGACTAGGTCAGCTACCACTCCTGGTAGCGTAGCCTGGAGCCGACATAGCTCCCTGACGTTCCGAAGCAACGTGGGGTTTGCGTGAAGGTTGTTAACAGCTTTGTTGGGCGATTCGGACAGGAGTTGCCCTTCTTCCCAGCTGTACACACCCGCTTTCCCCAACTGCGCTTCGACGTCCGAGCGAGGGGGTCCACCGTCCCTGCGCTCAATATTCTGGCACTGCTTACACCCATCTGCCTGGCGGCGGCTGAGTCCATCTGCATTACCGTGTTTCTTACCGGGTCGATGCTCGATCCGATAAGAAAACTCTGCCAGGACCTCTAGCCAGCGCGCTACTTGGCTTGATGGTTCTGCCCGTCGACACAGCCATATCAGGGACGCATGATCCGTCCGAAGCCGGAATGTGCGCCCATATAGATATGGTCTAAAGTGTTTGACCGCCTTGACTACTGCCAAGAGTTCCCTCCTGGTTGTACAGTAGTTCTTCTCAGGCGCCGACAGGGCCTTGCTATAGTAAGCCACCACCACCGAGCGACCATCTTGGACCTGCGATAACACAGCCCCCACATTATGGTTACTGGCATCAGTATCCAAAATGTACTCCTTTGCAGGGTCAGGATACGCCAAGATGGGTGCTTCCACCAGGCGATCCTTCAGGTGGTCAAGTGTCTTCTGCTCAGCCTGCGTCCACTGCCATCGCACCCCCTTCGCGGTCAGCCGATTTAACGGCTGTGCAATTCCGGCGAAGTCTGGTATGTACTGACGATAGTACCCTACCAGCCCCAGGAATGCCCGCAATTCAGAGAGGTCGACAGAGACGGCCCAGTCTCTCACAGCCCGTACCTTCTCGGGGTCGGTGGCGACCCCGTCTCGACCAACTACATGGCCCAGGTACTTAACCTCGCGTTGCAGTAATTCACACTTCGAGGGCTTTAGCTTCAGGCTCGCAGCTCGGAGTCTGTCGAACACCTCCCTGAGTCGACTGACATGTGTGTCGAAGTCGGGGGAGATGACGATGACATCATCGAGATAGATGAGCAAGGTCTTCCAGTGCAGTCCACTCAGGACCTGCTCCATGAGTCGCTGGAAGGTGGCTGGTGCGGACGTAAGTCCGAATGGCAACACCTTCCTTTTCCAGAGCCCATCCTGCGTTATAAACGCGGCCTTGTCCTGTGCTTCAGGACTCAGGGGCACCTGCCAATACCCGCTTAGCAAGTCCAACGTGCTGAAGAACTTGCTACCAGCTAAGGCATCGAGTGACTCATCGATCCTAAGGAGAGGGTAAGCATCCTGGATGGTCACGCTGTTCAGCCTGCGATAGTCAACGCAAAACCTCCAGCTACCATCCTTTTTCCGAACCAGGACGACTGGAGAACTCCAGGCCCCATGGCCTGGCTCAATCAGGTCCTGGTTCAGAAGGTCTTGCACCTGACGGCTCACTTCTCTCTCCTTCTCAGGACCTACCCGGCGGGTCGGCTGCCGAATCGGCGCCGTCCCCGCCGCAAGGGGTATCTCATGACAGACAGTCTCAGTCAGACCCATGTCATGGTCGCCGCAACTAAACACGTCCTTGTACTCAGAGAGTAGCCGCGCCATCTCCAGGCGTTCTCGCTTGCTCTCACAGCCATCACAGGCATCCTCGTACAACTCTGCTACGTGTTCAGGCACCGGCCCCCCGCCGTCTCTAGTGGGTACTCCCCGGGCATCGTCCGCTGTTTCCAGCGCGGGCCCTACATCCTCCTCTTGCACGGAGTGGAACTTCCCTACTACAGACCCAGCCGGTAATTCTACCGGCTCCGTGAAAGGGTTTACGCACTGGACCAGGAACTCCCCCCGCTCATCCAGTCTATTCAGACTGTTAGCGAGCTGGACGCCCCCCAGTGCATCTTCCACCACTCCGAGCTCGGATATTTCCCTACAGTTCACTCTGCAGCGAACTGTAGCCCGGGAGCGCCCAGGTACAGTAAAGCGCTGTACCACCTGCACTCTCCCCACCAAGGGTCGGCCAAATCGGTCGACACAGGCCAGCTCACGCCCTGCCATCACTACTGCCGAATTGCTAAAGTCTATGTAGCACCTGTGTCGTTTCAGAAATGGCATGCCCAAGATGGCATCCTCCTTGAGTTGACTAACGATGAAGGTCTCACTGATCGTCTGATCACGGACTCTACCAGTCAACTGGATTACCCCATCGAAAGGAATACACGACCCGTCCGCCAACGTGCCGTGCTCCCCTTCATATGGTTCTAGGCTAGCCCTGTCCCTGGCACTGAGAGTGTCGAATAGTTGTCGACTCAGTAGATTTGTGGTGCACCCAGTATCCAACAGGAATGTGGCAGCTTTGCCAGCAAGTTTTCCGGGGAGGAAATAGCTGCTTCCATATGGCTGAGCGCTCACTGAGCGATTTGTTTCTTGAGGCGACACCTCATGTGCATAGAGTTGGGGATGCACCTGTGCTTTTCGGTTGCGAGGGGGTCGTCGACGTTGCGTGGGCAAGCAGGGTACGTCTCGGTCTCGGTCACACACGGGCGGCCGAGTAAATTCTCGGACTGATGCTCGTGTGGGCAACCGAGGAAAATCCCTGTTGTGCTCCCATTCGTCGTTCACTCCCTCATCAAGCAAACCTTCAGAGTGGTTTTTGAGTGCCCAAGCCGGAGGTATTGGTGGGCCTTGCGGCCAACTCACTCTCCTTGGGGCTTGCCACTCTGGCGAAGGCAGCCTCCACACCCGGTGGGGTTGGGGGCCGTATCTTCTGCCTTGAGGGGTTAAACTGGGGCCCACGGTAGGCGGAAGTTACCGTGGGCCGTCGCTGTTTAACCGCCTCCCACTGCCGCGGGGGCAACTTCGTAGAAAGTGCCCACCACTACCACAGCCCCAGCATACGGGGCCGCGCCTGTCGTCGACAGCTACCGACGACCTCTTGGGTCTCTCGGTTGTCGCCTGCTGGCGCAGTTGCCTGATCTCGGCTAGCAGTTCTCGAATCAAGCTCGTGGTTAAGCTAGTAGACTCGTCTGCTGCTGCCGCTGCGACTTGTACAGCTGTCTTCGCCGGCGACGTCGACACGTCGTCTGCCCCGACCTGCTGTACTGTCGCACCAGGTCGACTTGCACTGTCGGCTTGGAAATAGGCATTCCCAAGCCTTACACAGGATAGTTAAGGGCATCCTCACTAAGAATATCATAAATTTCTCCCAAAATGTAGTTTAGGTTCTTGAATAATACTACTCTGCGGGTGGCATGCGTGTTGCCTACTTGCAATTGTTTAGCCTAAGATCAAACTACAACCAATAAGCAGCAACCTTCATTAGGGCTGCGTTATCTATCAACATTCCATTATAGGAGCTACATAAACAAAGTACCAAGCAAGCTATTCATTATAGCCTGCCAGCTAGCAAGCCTGTAATTAGCATGTACGCGCCAATATCTTCTCATCCCTACGTGCTCATTGAAGCGTGAAGCACTGCGCGCTGCTAATTTACTATGAAAAAATATGGCATTTTCAGTGTATAAATCACCAATTTGTGGGCAATATAGGAGAGTTATTGGAAAAAGAAAAAAACTTACCCTGGAGAAATATCTCAGGATTCCAGCAGTGCAATTTTTATTCAGATATCATGCTTTGCTGCTGAGATATTTTACTGGTACTGAAAAGTCAGCTTTTCAGGCAAAATTGGCCAAAATTGGGCAGTTTTTTGTCTATAACTTTGCAAAAAAAATGAAAATTGAAATTTCCAAAAAACTTACCCTGGAGAAAAAGAAGATCTACAGCATAGTTTTTAAATTTTGACTCTAGCACAATTAGGTGAGATTTTATTTTACTGGTACTGAATTCTTATATGATTACAATGCAAACCTCAGCAAGGCAGTTGCAGCTAAAAAGTTGCCCTTAACTATCCTGTGTAGAGCTCTCTCCATAGTTTCAACTTCGGCCACCAGCAGATGCTGTTTCAGACCGAGGTTGTTAATAGCCTGGAGGAATGCATCCAGTGCTAGGCTCTGTCGACTGTCGGCAGGCAAGTCGCTGTAAGCGACTTGTGCCAGTCGTTCGACTACGGTAGCATGCTCTCGCAGATTGGTCTTAGGATTTCTCCTAAGACTCTGCAGTTGCACGCGAGCATCTCGAGCGGTTAATCCAAACCGAGCTCGTAGTGCTTCAAATATGTCACCGACATTCTGGCTTATCCCATAGGGTTTAGCCGGCCCTGTCAGACACAACCGCAGCTGGATCAGAGTAACCCTGTTCAGCCATCCGCAGATGTCCGCCACATCACTAAACTCAGTAATGAATTGCTCCACATCTTCTTCTCCTGAGAAGATGGGAGCCCGCAAGTGGTACCTGTCCATAGGCAGCGCTGGGCCGCCTATGTGATCCTCCTCTATTGCTGCTGGCTCCTGTCTGGGCGCGTCGACGACTTCGTCGGCCATCTTACTCCCTGGCTAGGGGCATTTGTATTAAGTGGAATCCCACCGCTGCCACCAGTGTAGTGAATTTTGCCAGTTCACTATTATTATGTGTGGGTCGACTTAATCAAAGCCGCTGCACCAGGTTGTTTACGATAAGATACTTTATTATTTACACAAATACAAGAAGGTTATTTACTGCTAACATGAATAGAAAACGATTACATAATTAGTGAGCTTTAATACACAACTACTCTAAATGAAGTACCAAGCTGCTCTGCCGGCTAGCTACTCAACGCACTGCAACTACGAGTAGCTAGCTCCACCTGCTATTAGTTAGTGTAACTGTCCTGATTGGTGGTTACTAATGGTGCCACTGCTGTCCATAGCTACAGTCCGACAGAGTCGAACTCACAATATAATAAACCATATAGAGTGAACCTTTTCGATTAATATAATAAGAATTGCACTACTAAAATCTATCACAATATCAACATAGACTTACGTGTATCCAGTGTCATCAGCTGGTGGTGGACTATCTACACACAGAACTGATGGATAACAGGGAGAAGCTACCAGAGAACATGCATCTAAATCTGTATCACAAGTATCTCCTGTATATCCAGCTGGACAGATACAATCCAGTACCACAGAACTGTAAAAGCATATTTGCGTTGCAGTAAGCAGTTTGTCATGGTCTGATTAAAAGCCAAATTCTTAAAGTGATTATCTTTCTATCTCATAGTTGTCAAAATCCGATGAATTTTACCTTAACTAAATAATTATATAAATTTTTCAATTCCCTAAGTTTTATAAATGAGATTTGGCATTTAACTGAAATTTTCATAATAATAATATATAGAAACCTATTTTAGAGCTACATGTGATAAGTATATTAGCCACAGTGGTATAAACTGGAAAGTTAAAAATTGCACAGGACCGACAAGGGTATATGAGAATCATGCTTATATGAATGCTTTTATATACCTTAAGAACCACAATTGTTTACTATAAACAAAAGAAACATTTAAAAGATAACTGTGCAACCACAATATATGGTCTTATAATTTATACTGGAGCTGATATGCAGGCATTAGTTAAAAACATTATATATATATATATATATATATCTTTCATTTAGAATTACCTAAGTTGACATTCTAAATAATCTAAACTTCATTACAACTTACTCAGTTTCGATAGACGTTATGTCATCTTCAAATAAGGGTTCACATGTACCATTGTTTACACATTTGCAGATCATAGCCAGGGGAGTTATACTATTGGTAGCATTCTTGTCATCCTAGATAACAGACTAGATGTTTGATAAAATGAACAAAGAAAGTTAATGGCATTTAAAAACAACGTTTAATATCAATCAATGCACTAACAGATAACGAAATGCAAAGACCAAATAAATGCATAAAGCAGACACACGTAGTAATGAGCTAATTCTATGTGAGGTATTTATACAATGCTTTGAAATGGAGAGTTTGAAAATGATTAAAAACTAAAAAGATCGATTGAAACATACGGTAGCAGACACAGTGAAGTTGGAAAAGCTGTCCAGATCTTCTATTACACCAGATATGTTCACTTGATTGTCCTCAACAGAGATGGTGCTGTTGTCCACATTTACTGTGACAGTAAATGTGTCACCATTTGAGTCATTCACGTGAATTGTGTAGTGAAACTCTCCAGTTTGTGAGATTAGCACATAACTTTCACTATCGATGGCTGGTGGAAAGTTGTCTACGAGATGAAGCAGTTCAACATTATAGTGATAAAGTAATGTGTACATGCAAACTAGTTAATGGGTGTATTTTACATACACATATATCTGCACAAAAATAGAAAAAAAAAAAGAAATTTTTATTTGTAACATACTTAGAGCCTCGTTATCAGAGACACTGTTCTCAGCTGTTTTCTTTGTGCTTTTACCAACTTCTATGTTCCCAGTAATATAAATATCATACAGACAATTGTGATCATCTCCACATGTGTCGTATGCTTCTGTCTTGACTTCCTCAGAAGGCCACACCCAGTTATCGATTTCATCAGTAAATACAGGTACAAATGAGTTGTTATTATAAGTTGACCAATCAGTTCCATCTTCAGTATAATACATAATGGAATCCTCTTCAGATACAGCAACTAAAATGCAACAGCCCATTGAAGAGACACAATTATATAATTTGACAAAAAGTAACAACATTACCAGGCAGAACAATACTTACAAGTGCTTGCCCAATCAAATATCTCCATTTCTGTAGAGTTAATAGAGATATGTCCAGTACCATTCAAGTAAGTGAAATCATTTTCTTGATCTCCATCAAACACTCCAGTCAAACCAATTGTTGAACCTTTGAAACTAGCTGGCAAGCTTAGAGTTAGTGTCAGCATCCTCTATATGACAAACAAAATGATAAATATACAAGTGTATGTGGTTTTTATACAGTATTTACCAACACCTATGTTATTTGCATCACTTAATATACACTACATAAATATCAGTCTTGAAGATAATTTGGTTAAATTCAAATGTAAATGTGAGCTCACAACAAGCTATAATATCTATATGGCAATAAAATAATTTAATATAAACTTGTTATTGAATAGCATGGTTTCATGTTAAAAACTGGTTTTTGGATCACTTTACTTAATTTAGTACACACTGGAAATCTCCAGTTTTTAACTATTTTTTTACAATATAGCTTTTAATGAACATAGGTTTTTGCTCAAAATTAGTAAAATCTCTGTAGACACACCTAAATAATCAAAGTTCTTTTTAATTTTGCTCAATTTCCCATGCTTTTTCCTAATTATTCAGCTACTTTTGATAGCTGACAGTTATGGTTTTTTAATAATGGTCCACAATCCAAATTAGCTAAATAAATAAAAAACATGGGAAATCAAGCAAAATTAAAAAGAACCCTGATTTTTTAGATATATTTATTGATATGCTACTAGTTTTGGGCAAAAACCCATGTTCGTTAGCAGCCAAATTGTAAAAAAAGCTATAAACTGCAGAAATTTCCAGTGTGTACTAAATTAAGTAAAAAAACCCTTCTCCTAGTTAGGTAAATTAGTAGTATTGGAATTACAACAGAAAATTACAGTTGATTACAAACTAAATTGTAAGTAGCTTGCACTTACATTCTCAGGAGCTGCAGTTATAGCTAGACCAGAGTAGAAGAGAACTGTTAAACTGACATTATCTCTTTCAAACATAATGTTACTATCTACTCCTTCTATAGTCTGAGTTCCATTAGCATCTTCCTCAATTACTGAGATATCTACTACTGTACCATTAATTATCAACTGAGTTGTGTTAGCTATTCCTGCATCAAGTGGGGACTTGTTGATCTGAATCTGTACTCTGGGTAATCCAGATACTGCTATGCAGACTGCACTGAAGTATGTAGCTTGTCCCAGACCTAAAATGTGGTAGCTTTTTTTTTCGCATGTAGCAAAACAATATGTATACTGTAATTTAAGTTTCATACATAAAAATATGAAAACTATCTTAACTTGTATATATCTAAACGTGCTTACCCCCATCTTCCAACTTGACTCTTTCAGTTCTGGCCTGTATGATTGTATCATTATCTCCAATCCTTGTGAATAAATATTCACCAAGTCCATTAAAGGTGTATGAAAAGCCATCAGATGTTACTATGTGAGGATCTCCAAACCATGGCCCTAAACACAAAATACACAAGGATTTATCCTAGCCGGGTGTTCAGAAAAGAGCTAAAAAAATTAACAAGTTTAAACTATACTCATACAATATATTTTGATTGTATCAGAATAAAAATAAGTTTTATATATTTTGCATTATACTAGTATGTATTTATACTCCTAGTCATTCAAAAGTTTCTACTAAACTTGAGCTTTATATAAATTGAAAATAAAAATCAGCATCGAATTGCAGTATAAAGTATTTTGAAAAAAAAAATTATTTCTATAGGGTTTAGTAGGTCATACAGATGACGGGAGGCTGATACAACAGTCCGTAATTGACAGGTCGTACACTGTAGAACTCCTTGCAGGAATCAACTGCATTTATACAACACAGCTTATATCCTTCTATTTCATCGTCTTCATTAAACTATAAGAAAAAACATGCAAACAGATATAAACGTGCATGAAGTATAAAGTATCAAAACAGAATATAAAATAAGCAAGACTGTAATTAACATATTGTTGAAACGCTTCTCCCTATAAGATATTTAACCTTTCATCGTAATTTCAAGGCATGCTTTCTATGAGATTACACTTACCATTTTATAAAAAAAAACTCAGACAGGAATAAGAAATCTTTTAGATTTTTTTAAAATTTACCGAGTCTACTAAAAAGCTATTTGATTATTATAAAAGTCTCATCAAAGTTTCATGCAAAAATTTTTCTAAGCTGGAATGTTAAAAATTAAACTTCTATTTAGTAACCTTCTTGCAAGAATGAACATCATAAAAGTAAAATCACTTTTAAGGTTATAAGACTGCAGTTATTGAATAGATTGGAGTGATGAAACTACAACTTGTAGTAAAAAAAACAGGGGAACATCTGGAGAATTATCACTATAAATTGAGTCAAATCGGTAAATTGCACTAGTTTTGCACACTGACTTTTATTATAATTTGATATTACTTTACAAAGTATTTTTTTTTAGAATGCACTATGTTTAAAATTTTTATTTTATACAAACTTATTTATTTGGTGAAAATTTATAATACTCACTACATTAGTTACATGGCCATGGTAAGGGAAATGTGTGACAAGAGATCCAAAGAATGAATTGTAGCAGCAGCGCTGACTTAATCTAGTGAAAGATTCTGGGAAAACTGTTTGATAACACCACATATTGTTATAGGTTCTATATTGTCCAAAATACCATCTGAATCTGCAAAAGTATAAACAAAGCACCAGCTTATTATCAAAATGACAAATAAAAGATATTTCAATTATTTTTGTTTTAAAAGCTACAAGAGTATTGTACATACTCAAAATATATACGGACCTACGATCCAGCCATGCCTGCCAGCCAGTTCGTGGACACTGTGATCTCTGGTTAAATGCATCATAAACTTGTTTATTCTGTCCAGCTACCCAGTCTAGACATTTAACTCTGGCATTTTCTGCTCCTTCAGAATTTCCTACTCTGAACAGCCACTCTCCAATCCGCTTATCTGTCATCCAATCACAAAAAATATTTAACAGCTTATTCATTCATTGTAGTCATTTGTTTCCTTCTAAGGTAGAAAATATATTATAAGCATACCATTCATATTTCCAGGTTGGTCATCAATGTTGATGAATCCAAGTGAACCACTTCTAGGTAAATTCTTTGACACGGTGCTGCCATTAGCAAGTGCAGATTGGAAACCTCCCACTGCTACTCCAGACAAATAGGCTGTACTACTTTGAACAGTGTTTGTTAATGACTGTGTTACTCCTAGAATAATATAATGTGATTTACCTCCATAAAAGGGAGCATAGAATATAATGTGACTTGCAGAATTAGTAGATTAGTGATTATAGCTAACTTAGCCTAGGGCCACACGGTGCGTATTTTCGCATGCGAAAATTGAAATCACAAGTAGCAAAGGTGTCCACTGTAGCGTCAGTGACGCATGATAAATAAAGCATTTATTTTTAAATCGCACTCGCTTTCAATAAAACGCATTTTACTGGAATGTAGCACTAAAGTAAAGAAATTGGGCTCGCTGAATAACTACTAGCCAATTAGGTGACGACGACTGAGACGATTCGCATTTGCGTTGAAAATGCAGAGCGACAAGTGCGAATGTTTTCTCAACGCGCACAGTGGACACCTTTGCTACTTGTGATTTCAATTTTCGCATGCAAAAATACGCACCGTGTGGCCCTAGGCTTAGTGTCATTGAACAATGATAAGCACTGGGGTTTGGGATATTCACCAGCTTGTGCAGTTTGGCTATTGGCTTTGCTATCAGAGTTAGAGAAGACTGCAACACTGAGGAACTGCCAATAACTTTAAGCAAGACCACCTAGCAAGTTGAACTTGCTTATATAATAACTCATAGAGCCATGTTTCTAAAGTAGGCTAGATACCAAGATACTATAAAGAGTTATAAATATCTACATTTTAAAATACATTGAGTTCAAAGTAATCCAGGAAAACATTTAGTTAATAATTATGTTAACATACCTGGGTATGCCCAGTTGATTCCATCCTCGGGATAATTGTATTTGATAAATGAGTGAATACCATCTGTGATGAATACAGCTTGGAAGTGATTCACCTAAAGACAAATAATGCAGTAAATTGAAAGCTGAGTCATTCACCTACACATTCATTGTGAAGTTAACTTACCAACTGTATATGGTATCTTATGCTATTTGATAGAACAGGACTACCTGCTATTTCAATAGTTGGAGTTTATAACTGTGCTCACAGCTTTTGAATTAAAATGCATAAATATGATGGACTAGCTTTTTGAAAGTATTTCAACATTTTTGTTTAAACTTTAAATCTTTTGAAAGCACATTTAATGACTTATTAAAACCACTGAATTTTGAATCTAAAAACTCAACTATACAGAAGGAAATAGAAAAAGATGTTATGCATGATGAAAACAATTGTATGTACGTACCTCTGCATTCCTTGCTTTTTCTTTACAGTATGTGATGGAATACCAGTAAGAGTAGCTGTACAGACTATTGTAAATACTAGTCGATCTGCATCCTTCATCGGCAGCTAAATTCAGCCAAGTGACAACTAGCACCCAGGTTGGTGTAAAATCAGCAACAGCTTCTCCTAAAATGAAAATTAAACCAATTTCTGATCAATAACAAAAAACGATAACTAGATAACTTAAATTTAGATTACATACTACTCCCATGCAGATCTAAGTTATTTATTAAATCCATAGTACAGTAATTTAGAAGAACTCAAAAATTGTGACATTAACTATAGTCAACCAAGTGTTGACAATCTAAAAATATTATATAAAATGAAATATTATTACGGCAGCAATGACTTAAAAAGTTGGAGAGAACAAAACTGTCAAAGCTCATTACTTTTTGGTAAAAAGGGATGATATAGTATTCAATGGATATATCACTTTATTATGCTTATTTAAATCACTAAAAAAGGTAATAATAACACACTATCATAATATACAAGAGGCAGCAGTCACGGTCTAGGGGTTAGAGCATTTGCCTAGTAAAAAAGGCCACGAGTTCGAGCCCGGACAAAAACCATTGGTGATTTTAGGAAGAGCATCCAGTCATAATTGTGTCTAGTTGGGAATCATCTATCTGGAATGACACCCTTAAAATTTGTAAAGTGTCACTATACCTGACTCTTCTACATCTAACTGAGCTCTTTCCAAGACTCTTCTTGTTTCATTACTCATAGCCACATTTCTTTTATACATCCCATAGTAGACTTTAGTCCTAGCCTCAGGCCATTCATCAGCTAACAGACTCAATGAAGCTTCATCAGACCGGCCCCAAAACGAAGCAAAGAAAGACTTCGAATCCAACCACCAATTGGTACCAAACCTCCAAGGATAACTTTGCTGCCGTTCTATATTGAAGTCAATGATGCCATTTTTGCAAATCTGCAATAGAGTTTTTAAAGCTTAACCATGCAGGTGTAATCACCTAAGCAATCATTACAATATAAGTTATATATGTGTTGATTTTTAAAACCAGCACTACCACCACTACCACTACTACTACCACTACCACTACTACCACTACCACTACTACCACTACCACTACTACTACTACCACTACCACTACTACCACTACTACCACCACTACCACCACCACTACTACTACCACTACCACTACCACTACCACTACCACTACCACTACTACCACTACCACTACCACTACCACTACCACTACCACTACCACTACCACTACCACTACTACTACCACTACCACTACCACTTATACCACTACTACTACTACAACTGCTATAAAATCCAACTTTTTTTCTTTCAACTTAATTTCTCAATTAGGATGAGTTTAAAACTATTGTAAATTGTGTTTTGCGAGGAAATAAAGAAGGGAGGTAGAGTACCATTTCAAGTCAACAAATTGCTAAACTCGTTGTTAAAATATTGCCACCAAAATATTATATTTAAAAATGTCAAACACTGCCATATCTAAAAACTTATGAAACCTGGCATAAGATAATTGAGGTTTGAACATTACATTTTATTTGTAGTGCTCTAAAATATTGTCAGATATTTTAAACAATTTAAAACATACACAATTTTATTACTTTTTTTGTTCAAATGTTGATAAGCAAGATAACTACTCACATGTATTTTATAATGCCTTTGATCAAAGAACAAAGCCCCGGCTTTTCTATTCAATGATACGCTTGTACAGCGATGATATTTAGACCAACTTTCAGGTTCATCCATGAGATCTGTATCTCCATGTTCAGCACCCCAGGGGTACAATCTTGATGAGGACCAAGCAGTGGGTTCACTCCATAATTCATTAGACTCTCCAATTCCTGATTTGGTAATTAAAAAAGTATTAATGTAGTGGCTGCCTGTATACTCCAGCATATTAGTAATCATTTTGCCTATCTGTATATTGAGAGCAGTATATAATAAAAAAACAGTCAAACAGTTTTACTATTGTAGTGAATTTCGCAGTTCACTATATTATGGGTGGGTCAACTTAAACAAAGCCACTACACCAGGTTGCTTACGCTAAGATAAGTTTATTATTTACAAGATACAAAAAGTTTTATTTACTGCTAACATGAATAGAAACGATTACATAATTAGTGAGCTTCAATACACAACTACTCTAAATGAAGTCCCAAGCTGCTCTGCCGGCTAGCTACTCAGCGCACTGCAACTACAAGTAGCTAGCTCCACCTGCTATCAATTAGTGTGTCCGTCCTGATTGGTGGTTACTAGTGGTGCCACTGCTGTCCATAGCTACAGGTCGATGTAGTCGAACTCACAATATAATATACAGTATAGAGTGGACCTTTTCGATTAATACTAATAATGATTGCACCACTAAAATCTATCACACTATTATACCAATTCCTATTTCTTTATTATTTTTGCATTTTTTTATAAAATTTCAAATTTTGAAGTAGCATATAATATAAAATGTTTTGCATCAAACAAATTTACTGTGAGAGGGCAAAATTATATAACTATAATATAAAGTCCCTATGGAAAATTTTATGATGAGCTATCTGTTAAGGTGTGTTGGCACAGAGTATGTTTTTAAGCCCAATAACAATGTGTTACTTAAGCTAGAACTGGTAAACTTTCAACTTCCAATAATACTTATTTTTAGTTCATAGAAAACCTGTTTCCCCTAAATTAATTCTAAGTATCAATAACAGATAGTTGTTGCATCAAGAAGTTCATAATCTTTAGCACAGCAGGTATTAGAAAATGTTTGGTTATAGCTGCAAAATGTGATGACATACAGGAGCTATAACATAAAATACTTTAATTTTTACCATATTTATTCAAATTAAAGGAGGGTTCTGATTTTAATTATTATTCTAAACATGAGTTGCTAAATTATAGCGCTTAAAAACATCAAATAAAAGATCTTGTAATGATAAAATATTGACATCATGTTGTATGACGTGGATGAATTATATAAAAAATGACAATTAGTTTCAATTTGCAATTAGATCAATAAAACCCACTGCAATGAGGCACGAGCAAAGAGCAACTTGTTGATATCAAAACAAGCCAGTTTCTAAGTTTCCAAGGTAAATATGTTTGCAAAAAATAATTTTTATCCTTACCCATCTTAAATATAAACATCCCTGGAATACCAATGTTGCTTTCACAAACAATGTCGTATTCTTCACCTGACAGGGATAGAGGATGTGAATAGTAGTTGGTATTATCACCCATATCATACCCAATCTGCATAAGAAAACATATTTGTTAACAATTTTTATACTACCTGCATGACTTTACAGTCAGGCCTTTATATCTGCTTGGGGCATGCATAGCAAAATAATTCTTTTACCTGTTAATCTGGGCTAAATTTGAATGAACTAGCTTGTCTAGTTTGATAAAAGCAGCCAATGTAATTTTCTAATAAAATCTTATAAAAATGCAACAAATGATAAATTTATTTTGCACAGAGTTATAAATTACATAATAAAATTACCTGCAGCTAGAGTTAGGGAGATTACTAAATACACCTAGATATTAAATATTTTACATCATAAATAACATTTTTGTTATGAAGCTACAGATACTGCTTGTATAGATTATTTGCTAGCATTATATCATTCGTATAATTCTTAGTGTCATAGAAAATTATGTTCCCAAATTACTGCCTGATTATTAAACCTGTCTGATAATTGCAGGCTAAATTTAGATAGGGGAGAGTGGGGCAGATGAGACTAGGGTTGATTGAGACAAGTGGATTTTAGAATGAAATTGAGAGTTGTTTTACATGTTTTTTTTGTTTTGTGAGGTACAAGCTGTGACTACATCATGTAAAAAAATTTCCCATGTGCTGAAACCAAGGTAAGTTTATATTTCAACAATAACACTTTTTAAAGATATTTTTGGTGGAGCCTAGCAATTTTTGAGAGCTTATAACTCTAGCATTTGCTAGTTTATCAGTTGAAACCTTATCAAAAATAAATGAACTTATATCTGTATACTGCAACTTTTCAAATTATCATAGATGCTCTGCAATTAATTCTCACCATGTAGTAGTGTAAAATCACTGCTATCATTTATGCCCCAGTGGGTAGATTGAGACATCTTTATTGTGTCCAGTTTGAGACTTGTCTCAAACTGGACACATTATATATGTAATATAGGTGAGTTGTCTCATTCTACCCCATTTGGGTTATTTGAGACTTAGTCTCAAATTACCCAAGGCTGAGTCTGAAACTATCCACATATATGTGACTCACATTGCATATTGGTCCGAACAAATTTGGATGACTAAATAAGTCAAATTTGATGTTTACTATCAAATTCAACTTTTTAGATACAGTCACCATGCCTAGAAACTACAAAAAAAGCGAGAGAGGACTGAGGAGTCAACAATGGAGCTGGCCGTTGAGCTTGTTGTGAAGGATGGTTTGGAAGTCGTCTGAAAGAACAGGTGTATTGCAGAATGTCACAGTGAGATAGGAAAGAAGAAATCTCCAGAGATGGTTCGACCATATCCATCGAAAAAATTTGATCAGCTGCAACCTGCCAAAGGTAGAAACAAGAAACGGAAAAGTACTGTGTTTATTCTATCATCTATGGTTGAGCCAGCAAACGAAACCACTTCATTCGTCAAGGCTTCAAAGAAAAAATTAGCTAGGAGGCTAATGAATGATGCTGGCTTATCGAGCTCTGATGAAGAGGATATGCCTCTTGCAAAAGTGATTAAGGCGAGAATGGTGCAAGACAACTCCAATGATGAATACGATGAATATGCTGACGGGATCAAAGAAACCGAAGATATTGTGGTAAAGGATTTAGGTGTAGAGATGGAAGGCAGATGTGATGAAGGTGATTTTTGCTTGGTAGAGCACACATTCAATGAAACCCGAAAAGTGCATTATGTTTCAAAAGTGCTAAAAAACAAGGAAGAGCAAGGTGTTGTAGTCAGCAATATGAGAAAGTCTTAACTGTCCACCGACGAGGTGACGAGATTAATTTTATAGTACCTCAACTACCTGACATTAATTTGATTGTGCATCAGCAAATCAAAGCACTTTTGCTGAAGCCAGCCACATTTGGAGGAACAGCAAGGCAAAAGTCTACCTACAGATTTCCTACAATGGTATTCCCTGTTAAAATAAACTTGAGATAGATAGACTAGAATGTACATGTACAATTGCATGTATCATAATTAGCCTATAAACTGAAATAAAACTTCTTGTCTCATTCTACCCACATATTTATTTCCACTCGTCAATGTTTCATAGCTAGTCTCAATCTACCCCATTAGCAAAACCATTGCCTTAGTTTACCCATACATGCTGTCTCAATCTACCCTCCGTAATTATGGTGGGGCAATTTGAGACAGAAATTTTAACTTTAATTTGTGTGAAAACAATAGATGCAACAACAAAAAATATTCTGGTGATGAAAGTAAATTGCAATAGCAGTAATTTTTGATGGTTTTAATTTAAATACATGAAAATTATTTTAGCGGATAGAGCCAACTGTAAAAACCTGTCTCAAACTACCCCACTCTCTCCTGCTGCATTTCAAATGAATCAAAAAAGTCTTAGAACTGCTTATAACATTTAGGTAAAATACAACGTACTTATTCTATTGATATTTATTAAATTCAATAGGAATTGTATGTTAAAGTATGCATTTTTCCTGAACTTACAAGTTGCAGGAAAAAACTTAGGCAACCAACTATTATCAAACTTTTAAATTTTTCTATTGGTGAATTGTTCTGAAGAGTAACAGCTTTATAGAGATGACAGCTTCGTACACATCTGCAACAGTTGTTTACCAAAATTTTTGCAAAACTAAAATTGTAATTTCTGATGTGATATTTTCTAGAATTAAAGGTTTAGCAATTATATAAAAACTTACAGGGCTATCTAAAAGATAAGTTATAAACAAGCAGTTATATTATATAAAAAATAAACTATTTGTAAAGTTACGATTATGAAAAACTTGTTAATAAACATCGTTATTCAATTATGTCATGATTCTTTTTAAAAAAGTTAAATGTGTTATTAGTAACAACCTGAGCATATAAATCTCTGGTGTCGTCAATTGTTTGGTAGTTGAATATGACATAAGTGTCTGTATCATCTGTAACAATCACTGCTTGGAATGTGCTGTTCTACAATGGATAATGTAGTAAAAGTTGTAGAACCAATAAATTGAAACTAAGGAGTTTTGCAGCCTAAGATGCGGTGTGTGTGCTCCCGAGAAAGCATGTGTGTAAATTTCAAAACTCTAATTTTTCTATTGATTCTTACAAAGTGAATTATATTCACCATACAGGATGAAAATGTGATGCGCATCATTATTATTGCTTTAAAAATTTGGCAACATTTTAAACGGTTGCCATGAATTTCAACAAAGTGAGTAAATTATATGTAGATCAGTTATTGAGATTCAAATAATTCTTACATTCTAGAAGATTTACACGTACCTTTTCAACATTAGTATTACCATACAATGAGACTTGATACCACGTAGCTATCATCATCCAGTTTGCCTCAAATGACGAACCATTCACTGTCTTGTTTGCATTTTTTACTGGTAGAAATAATTTATCAAGTAATATAAAATTTTAGAACAAAATCAAATATAGTATGAACACCAAAATAACAACTTAAAACATAAATAACAATTTTTTGTCACAATGCTCAAACCTGAAAATCTTGTTACTCTAAATATAAGCTTAATTGAAATGTGATAAAATAATTTAAGAAAAGTAGCTTATCATCAAATAAACTTAAAACTAAATAAATACAACTAACTTAAATTCTTATTAGTGCAGTACTGATTACTTGGAGTGACTAGAGTTTTTTATCCATAATATAGATATATTTTTAAAAATCTTTTAGCGCTTTTGTATTTTCTGATAAATATATGTGCAATACAATAGTATTGCTATATAATATTAGGGAATACTTAAATACTATATCAGTATAAAAGAAAACAAAGTCAGATGTAAAATAATTGCCCCCCCCCCCCCCATTGGGATTCAAACGTTATATATATATATATATATATATATATATATATATATATATATTCTCGAAAAATAGAAAAGCGTTCAAAGATTTTTAGTATTTAACATTATTCACAATAAAAGTAAATAAGAGAAAAAAGGTTTGTTTTGTATCGTTATCAATGAATTCCAAGCCACTACGTGAACGTTATTTAAAACAATATACATTTATATTCATAGCTATTTTGCTATCTATTTACTCACTTGCATCCGATGCAATTTTCAATAGATTTGAGTTGTTGGTTTCCCTTGCATATAGTTTTCCGCTAGATGACAAGTTATGGTCCTCCCAAAAAGGAGAGATCATTGAAGCTGAATACTGAGGAAATGATTCCGCAGAGTAATCTGTGTTTGGGTAATCAAGAGATATTATTCCGTTGTTGCAAACCTGTAATAAATAATTTTTCTGTTGGCTAATGACAGAGTATGCATGTAACATAATCAAATGAAATTTATCAAAGTTAAAAACCAAGAGACTATTTATAAACAAATTTAGTTGTTAGTTTAGCTTTTTAGCAGCAAATAATACTTAATGACATACAGGTTGTTAAAAACACTAGTGAATTAATATTTCAAAAGCTTTGCTATACATTTGTGTCAATTGAAATGACTATGTTACGAATAATGAGTTGCATATTAGCCTGGTAACAAAACCATATTGCTTAAAACAAATTTAGTAAAAGTACTTAATCATGGGTTCGTAAAACACTAATTAAGCATAAAATAATTATTTATCAGTTTTTCTCAAGCTACGTGGCTATGGTTTTTAAATTCAAGCTAAATGCACAAAGAAGTTCAACTGTAAAGATAACGTTTGCTAACTATCAATATACTTGATAACTTTAGCAGAGTACCATATGCAAAATACTAGCTATTCTCATTTACTGAAAGCAGGAAATCAATTTATGGCATATCAATCACCTTCAATGAATAAAACGGCAGAAATTCATATTATAGTTAGGTCAATAGCTAAATAACTCAATTAAAAAATTGCCAAATTTCAAATAGTTAGTTAGATGGAAATTTTGAATAACAAAGAACTCTGCTATGTTATTTAGCTCATCTAGATGAAACTGTAGCTCTTGCAAATATGCAAAAAGTCACACAAATTATTGAAGTGTTTGCTCATACATATAATCTTGAATATGTTCTCTCAAACATAATGAGGTTGTGATGAAACTGTATATCACATCCATCATCATTTGCCGGTCCAGTTGTGTCGCCAGCACTTGGTCCAAACGGGTAAGGAGAATCTAAAATTAACTAGTGCTTTACAGAATATTCATTATTTAAACTTCTTTAATATAATATCGAGTGAAAATTGAAAATTCAATACAGCGCTCATACAATTTTACCATAGCAAAAAAAAATTTAAATAACCGGTAACACAAAAGTAATTACAAAGTGTTTCACTATTAGCAAAACCACCCAATGTTGTGACTATTGCTTTGAAAAATGTTGAGTAAAAAAATTCAAAATACTTAAAAGAGCTTACCGTCTGTTGGAAGAACTCCAGTTGGATTTTCTGCAGCAATGGTATTCCAGTCAATTATCCAATTTTTTGATTCACAGGGCAACATTGTATTAGTGGTGGGCGTTGTAGTTGTTGTTGGTGTTGTAGTAGTAGTGGGTGTGGTAGTAGTGGTAGGTGTAGTAGTAGTGGTGGGTGTGGTAGTAGTGGGTGTGGTAGTAGTGGTAGGTGTAGTAGTAGTGGTGGGAGTTGTAGTTGTAGTTGGTGTTGTAGTGGTAGTTGTTGTGGTGGTTGTTGGTGTTGTGGTGGTAGTTGGTGTTGTAGTGGTTGTTCGTGTTGTGGTGGTAGTTGGTGTTGTAGTGGTAGTTGGTGTTGTAGTGGTTGTTGGTGTTGTGGTGGTTGTTGGTGTTGTAGTGGTTGTTGGTGTTGTGGTGGTAGTTGGTATTGTGGTGGTTGTTAGTGTTGTGGTGGTTGTTGGTGTTGTGGTGGTAGTTGGTGTTGTAGTGGTTGTTCGTGTTGTAGTGGTAGTTGGTGTTGTAGTGGTAGTTGGTGTTGTAGTGGTTGTTGGTGTTGTGGTGGTTGTTGGTGTTGTAGTGGTTGTTGGTGTTGTAGTGGTTGTTGGTATTGTGGTGGTTGTTGGTGTTGTAGTGGTAGTTGGTGTTGTAGTGGTTGTTGGTGTTGTAGTGGTAGTTGGTGTTGTGGTGGTTGTTGGTGTTGTAGTGGTTGTTGGTGTTGTAGTGGTTGTTGGTTTTGTAGTGGTTGTTGGTGTTGTAGTGGTTGTTGGTGTTGTAGTGGTAGTTGGTATTGTGGTGGTTGTTGGTGTTGTAGTGGTTGTTGGTGTTGTAGTGGTAGTTGGTATTGTGGTGGTTGTTGGTGTTGTAGTGGTTGTTGGTGTTGTAGTGGTTGTTGGTGTTGTAGTGGTTGTTGGTGTTGTAGTGGTTGTTGGTGTTGTAGTGGTAGTTGGTGTTGTAGTGGTAGTTGGTGTTGTGGTGGTAGTTGGTGTTGTAGTGGTTGTTGGTGTTGTAGTGGCAGTTGGTGTTGTGGTGGTTGTTGGTGTTGTAGTGGTTGCTGGTGTTGTAGTGATAGCTGGTATTGTGGTGGCTGTTGGTGTTGTAGTGGTAGTTGGTGTTGTAGTGGTAGTTGGTGTTGTAGTGGTTGTTGGTGTTGTGGTGGTTGTTGGTGTTGTAGTGGTTGTTGGTGTTGTAGTGGTTGTTGGTGTTGTAGTGGTAGTTGGTGTTGTGGTGGTTGTTGGTGTTGTAGTGGTTGTTGGTGTTGTAGTGGTTGTTGGTGTTGTGGTGGTTGTTGGTGTTGTAGTGGTTGTTGGTGTTGTAGTGGTAGTTGGTGTTGTAGTGGTTGTTGGTGTTGTAGTGGTTGTTGGTGTTGTAGTGGTTGTTGGTGTTGTAGTGGTTGTTGGTGTTGTAGTGGTAGTTGGTGTTGTGGTGGTAGTTGGTGTTGTAGTGGTTGTTGGTGTTGTGGTGGTAGTTGGTGTTGTTGTAGTAGTTGGTGTTGTGGTGGTTGTTGGTGTTGTAGTGGTAGTTGGTGTTGTTGTAGTAGTTGGTGTTGTTGTAGTAGTTGGTGTTGTAGTGGTTGTTGGTGTTGTTGTAGTAGTTGGTGTTGTTGTAGTAGTTGGTGTTGTAGTGGTAGTTGGTGTTGTGGTGGTTGTTGGTGTTGTGGTGGTAGTTGGTGTTGTAGTGGTTGTTGGTGTTGTGGTGGTTGTTGGTGTTGTAGTGGTTGTTGGTGTTGTAGTAGTAGTTGGTGTTGTGGTGGTAGTTTGTGTGGTAGTGGTTGTTGGTGTTGTGGTGGTAGTTGGTGTTGTTGTAGTAGTTGGTGTTGTGGTGGTTGTTGGTGTTGTAGTGGTAGTTGGTGTTGTTGTAGTAGTTGGTGTTGTTGTAGTAGTTGGTGTTGTAGTGGTTGTTGGTGTTGTTGTAGTAGTTGGTGTTGTTGTAGTAGTTGGTGTTGTAGTGGTAGTTGGTGTTGTGGTGGTTGTTGGTGTTGTGGTGGTAGTTGGTGTTGTAGTGGTTGTTGGTGTTGTGGTGGTTGTTGGTGTTGTAGTGGTTGTTGGTGTTGTAGTAGTAGTTGGTGTTGTGGTGGTAGTTTGTGTGGTAGTGGTTGTTGGTGTTGTGGTGGTAGTTGGTGTTGTCGTAGTAGTTGGTGTTGTGGTGGTTGTTGGTGTTGTAGTGGTTGTTGGTGTTGTTGTAGTAGTTGGTGTTGTAGTGGTTGTTGGTGTTGTGGTGGTTGTTGTAGTAGTAGTTGTAGTAGTAGTTGTAGTAGTAGTAGTAGGTTCACAACTGTATCCTTCTGCTGGTCCATTCACATCACAGCAGCTGTCACAGCATATGGCAGGATTAGCTAGACAGCTAGCATCATTTAGTGTAGGACACAGAGAGTGTTGATCTCCATATAGACAATCTGGTCCCAGCCAAGGTTTCTCATATGTAGGACAAGTTGCACAGCATGTTGACACTACAGTAGATGACTGAGCACAGTTTAGAGCTGTTGCTGTTGCACATGTCAGATCCGAGTTTGAGAATATTCGACCTTGCGCATCTCCAAAAGGACAATTTTCTACAATGAAATCATAAACTTGCAATGCTTTTTTCAGATTTCAATTATTTCACAAGTGAATGCATATTTTCTAAAGTGATAAAACGTTCATTAGCTATCTACTGACTTAAAAGCATTCATTATTTTGGAACTGATGTACCCTCCGTATACCCAGATAGCAAGGTTTATCTATATTTTCCTCATTTATTTTTAATGTGTTCAAATATATTTCAAATCATTGGTTGGTTGCATTTCACTTATATTTGGATATAAAAAATATTTTTTGCTGATAGTTTTAGCTATTAAGTAAAAACTTGAACTCAACATTACATAATCCTCAATTTTAACAAAATATATATCTTTTGAAATAAAGCATTTTCCCTACCATCTAGTGCTGGGGCATTAGGATCTTCCACGCACTCTTCTTCAACACACCACTGCAAAAGGTTTGATCAGACAGATTTGTTAGAAAATTTTATGTTTTCGCTTTGTTGAATAATCAAGTTTTTAGCATTGTTAGTGGGTGTGAATTACCATTAATTTTTGACCAAAAATATTTATTTTTACAGAACAGAAGAACAAGTACTTTTTCAAACAGTGGTGGTCTGGTGTTAAAACACTAGTAGAGGCCATTGATAAGGTTAGGGAGAGCATGCAGTCTTAAATGCTCCTGTGCCACATATGAATAGGTTCTTGGCTCCCTTTAAAAATTTGTTTCATCAAGGGTTTCGCACAGGGATGGTGACTATAAACTTGTGTGAAAAGTACAATTATTTTATCACATTCCTAAATTCATAAGAAGTTTGCATTTGAATTTTATCAAAAAAAAATTTCTCTCCGGATTTTATTCACCCAACTATTCCTTTGATTTTATTCAAGTTAAATCAACTCCTCATTTCCCGCATGCACAATGCCATTTTGATTGCTTTACTGTTATAATGTCACATAGAGTTCACATCTTATTAGCTATAATTAATAGATATATGACTTCTATGTGAATCGTGCATTTCCTTATTATTGTCATAGTCAGCATCTATATAACGCTTGTGTAGTTATTGCTAAACAGTCAGTTAGTTGCTATATTCTAAAGTGTTATTACCATTTTATATTCATAGTAGTTGTATCAAATAAATCAACATGTAATATATTACAAGACAGCACCATCTTGTCGCACACCATCACAAATACCATTATAACATTTACCTTCATATTCCCACATGTGGTATAAGGAAGGGCGGCTCTTCTTGCAGAGGAACTTAGACCATTTTCTGTGCACCATAATACGTGGCAAACGTCAGAAAAAAAAGATGTCTAAAAACAATTTTCTAAAAGTAAGTTTTTGGTATACATAATCTGTAAAACTCTACTCATGGCATTTAGAAGCATACAGGGGATTTTATAATTCTCCATACATCTTGAATTAAAAATAATATAATCATCTAAATTAAATTGACATATTATCTTTTGGGCGAAGTATTAAAAGTGTTGCATCAACTAACTAATTATTAATTACAAGTAGATTAGATAGCAGAATACACAGCAATATAAAAAGTTAAATGACATTTTCATTGTGTAGATCATCAACCTAAAAGCAGTTGCATTTACACAATTGCATGTATACAGTAAAAATAATTTCACATTTAAATATTCTGACAGAATTCTTGCATTTGAACCATAGACTTTTTCATAGAAAAAGCTGCTCTATAAATGCTAACTACTTTTGTAGCTGGATACAGTACATAAGACTTACAGAATAATAGTAGTTATCACCAAACGTTAGTCTACACTGTTCATCTACTGTGATAGTTTGACCTATATATCCAGTGTAGTCCTCACTCCATGATGCTATATATGACCCGTCATTGCTTAAGCAGTTGCTACCATCACTAAAAAGAAATGTAAGCTTGAATTTTATACATATAATAGAATACAAAAAATGCAAGGAGAAAGATCAGCCTAGCAGTTAGAGCACTAGCTTAGTAAACACAAGGTCAGTGGCTCAAATACCAGTAAATGTCAATAGTGTGGTAAAAAAATGCATACAGTCATAAATGTTCCATAATTGTTCACATTAGAAGCTATTATGTAGCTAAAAAAACCATTTCCGTCAGAGGTTTTTGCAGGGGTAATGACTATAAACACACGAGAGTCTTATACAGATTACAAAATGATCCAATTGAGTAGCTAACAGTATTCTACTACTTTAGTCGTTTACAACATACTTGTTGAGTGCAGTGAGAAAAGCATCAAATGTCTCTACAGAACATATTGAAAACTTCCAAGGATTGCCTCTAGTATTTATGTCAGTAATGGAACTTGAAGATGCCATAACAAACTGATCATTAGCTGAGCAGGTGTTTCCTGTTCCATCATGAGCTGCATCCAAGCTGAAAATGAACAATTAGCTACCTTAAAGGATGTGCGTTTCTGTTTAGCAACAATTTATTCTATCAAGTTAGACAGGTTAGCGGTTTAATTATTTGAAATGCACTGAGTTTGAAATTAAAGTGTTTTATTAAATATGATTTCGAAAATAAGTTTCGCTCAAAGATATATATATATATATATATATATATATATATATATATATATATATATATATATATATATATATATATATATATATATATATATATATATATATATATATATATATATATATATGTATATATATATATATATATATATATATATATATATATATATATATATATATATATATAATCTTTAAGATATATAAGCTACAAATGGCTGCAAAACCGAAAGGTAGAAAATATAATGCTTTATCTACTTAACCAGCTTAATCTTAAAATGACTGTTCAAAAATAATTTCTTTTACTCGGTTTAGTAATATGCTACATAGACGTTGAAACTTTCGTTCTATCAGTTATTAGCCCATGTAAAATTAAACTTTAGCCTAGCTTTGACCTTACTTGTGTCCTAGTTCGTGAGCCAAGATAGTCGTATCACCGAACTCATTAATTGAAGAAGGATAATTGCCACAAACTCCTCCCACAAATGCTAGACCTGCATTACTAGATGAACCACCTGATGTCAAATCGAGGCTACAAATACAAGCCTTTGCAAATAAGTTAAAATACTTTGTTAATGTTCCTCTACTTGAGAAACATAAAAATAAAACAATTCATCATTCAATAAGATTTTATTATGTATGTTAAATAATATCAAAAAGGAGCAGCCATGGTCTAGGGGTTAGAGCGTTTGCCTAGTAAACACAAGGTCCTGGGTTCGAGCCCGGACAAAGGCCATTGGTGATGTTAGGAAGAGCATCCAGTCATAATTGCTCCTGTGCCTCATTTAAATAAGTCCTTCGCCCGCTTTAACAAAAACCCTTTCCACCAGAGGTTTCTCACAAGGATAGTGACTATAAACTTGTGTGAGTTAAATAATATCAAAGCTTCTGAGAAAACCAATCATCTTTTTTTAAAAAAGCAGGTACACAGTGAAAGCTAACATAATCCACCTGGTAACGAGCATATAGTGGTCAGCATCAGAAGGCAGAGAGTCTTCATTGACAGCAATCCAGTTGTTAAAAGAACTCAATCCTGTCGAAGAATCTAAAGACCCAGAACTACTTGGATAGGTCCATGAAGATTCCAGACCTGTCTGTATGTGTCAAAACAATTACAATAAAAATGTTTATTTACTATACACATGTTATTATGTAATGTTCACTGTTTTGCAGCCCAGCAATCTAAGTAAAATTACAGTAACTATAATAAGTGTCCAAATTTACTATAGGCCTACAAAATACTATTACGCTAGTCCCATCACTTTGTTTGCTAGTTTGGTAAATTGTTAAACAAATGATGGAATACACCATTATATATATATATATATATATATATATATATATATATATATATATATATATATATATATATATATATATATATATATATATATATATATATATATATATATATATATAACATTGACAGGACCGCCTTAAACATGCGTCTATGAAAACACTAATTATGGTCTTCATGAAATAGATTTAACATTAGGCTGGCTAAAACAGCCATTCATCTGTATGATAGCATTAGACTCCAGATGGTTGCACTTAGTTACTAAAGCTAATAATTTAAGTGATTTGTTTGGCATCTCTGGTTGCCTAGTACCCCAGTACCTAGTACACATATATTCAGTAACAAAGTTGTTTTGGTCCTCATTAAATATACTGCGATAGTCATTCAACTATTTATACCCTTATATTGCAGAATGGTTTTTGAGTTGGACCTAGAGTTACTCAGGCGAATGGGAAATCCAAAATCGATGACTTACTGTATTCTTTCTTTGCAAATTAAGTTTTGAACAAAAATATATTACGAAAAAAGTTAATCTTTTTTTATCTTTTTTTTAGGAATTGCTGCTAGCGCAATAGATTTATTTACGGCTACTGAATAGTATGTGACTCTGTAAAATGCTGTAACTGAAAAATGCTATTAAAAATAATTAATTATGCACAAAAACTTACTTCTGCAATTGTCAAGTATGATAGTTTTGTTCCGATAGTCCAAGTAGCACTCACAGGACTGACACTGGAGTCTATGTTTCTATACCGTACATCAATCTGAAATTATAACTTAGTGCATGAATCATTTTACTAGCATTGGTACTTTGCATAGAAAATAAAATATGTGCATTTATATTTTTATGTAGTTATGTATTTCTGTTATTATATATAACACAAGTAAACCAAAATCATGGCCTATAAGGTATCCTAATTTTTTAATTATATTGTAGTGGATGTCAGCTGGTAGTTAGTTTATTTGTTATTTATATCGAAAGGGCCGACTCTATGCCATGTCATTGTGGATGCCGACAGTACCTCATGTCATTGTGGATGCCGACAGTATTTAGCCTGGCCGACAGTGGCACTACTTTTATTAGCCAATCAGGAGAGCTAATCAATTAACACTAAGCGGCACGTATCTTGAAGCACACTAAGCAGCTAGCTGGCAGAGCTACTTGGGACTGACACTTGATTAGTAGTGTGTTTACTGCGCTATGTTATGTAATCAATTTATCTTCTTGTAGTAGTTTTACTTGTATGTAATTTGTGATAAATTTAAAACTTTTATACGTATCAAAACTAGTGCAGTAGCTTTGCATAAGTAAGCCCACACATAATATAGTGAATTGTGAAAATTCACTACAATATTAAAGGATGGTTGATGAAATTATTTATGCAGCATTCAAATATTCGCATACATCTATAGAATGTTTGAGAATAGATGCTCAAAAAAATGTTGCCCATTAAAAAAGAATGAGTAAACTGATTATGTGTCCATGAGCTTATAAAGTTGAGACTATTTGTTACATGCTAGTCCTAGCTGTTGCCACACATACACAGCCTAATCACTCGAGCTGGCTGCTTGAATACCAGAAGTTTAAACAATTTAAGCTACTAAAATATAAACCCATATGCGCACATCTAACATGACACAACCTGTTCGATTTGTTGAAGCATTTACAACTTAAAAAAACTTAACAATTATCTATGCCTGTTAGTTAAACTAGCAGGGTGCAGAGAAAGAATTATGATGTACTCACTTCACTGGCCATGTGTCCCATGACAAAGTGTATGTAATCAGAATCGTCACCACTCCATCCAATCTCAATTCTAGACTCTTTCAACCTAAAAAGTATAAACACTAGCTGTAAGAATAGTTTTATATTTTTAGTTTTAGCGTCTCTTGTATCCTCAAAGTTCAACTTGCACTTCTAAAGTTGTTAGCAAAGCGACTCACGTTTCGGAAAGATAGTAGTCAACCACCATGTAAAGCTGTATAATATACGTTGTGTCTGGCAATGTCTGTCTTTTAACTCTGTTCAAATTGTCAACAGGAGATGTATTGTTCTTTTCATCAATTTTAGTTGAATTGGAGCCATATTTCTCTTTGGATATTTTTGCTGCTTCCTGTATTCTATTATAATCTGGACTTCCTTCTGGGGGCACTGTATATGTATATGTATATGTATATGTATGTGTATATGTATATGTGTATGTATGTGTATATGTATATGTATGTGTATATGTATATGTATATGTATATGTATATGTATATGTATATGTGTATGTATGTGTATATGTATGTGTATGTGTATATGTATATGTATATGTATATGTATATGTATATGTATATGTATATGTATATGTATGTGTATGTGTATATGTATATGTATGTGTATATGTATATGTATGTGTATGTGTATATGTATAAGTATGTGTATATGTATGTGTATATGTATGTGTATGTGTATGTGTATGTGTATATGTATGTGTATATGTATATGTATATGTATATGTATATGTATATGTATATGTATATGTATGTGTATGTGTATATGTATATGTATGTGTGTATATATATATGTATATGTATGTGTGTATATGTATATGTATATGTATATGAATATGTATATTATATGTGTGTGCGTATGTGCGTGAATGTGTGAATGTGTGTATATGTGTGTGTGTATATGTGTATATGTGTGTGTGTGGTGTTTGTGGTGTGTGTGTGGTGTGTGTGTGTGTGTGTGTGTGTGTGGTGTGTGTGTGTGGTGTGTGTGGTGTGTGTGGTGTGTGTGGTGTGTGTGGTGTGTGTGGTGTGTGTGGTGTGTGTGGTGTGTGTGGTGTGTGTGGTGTGTGTGGTGTGTGTGGTGTGTGTGGTGTGTGTGGTGTGTGTGGTGTGTGTGGTGTGTGTGGTGTGTGTGGTGTGTGTGGTGTGTGTGGTGTGTGTGGTGTGTGTGGTGTGTGTGGTGTGTGTGGTGTGTGTGGTGTGTGTGGTGTGTGTGGTGTGTGTGGTGTGTGTGGTGTGTGTGGTGTGTGTGGTGTGTGTGGTGTGTGTGTGTGTGTGTGTGTGTGTGTGTGTGTGTGTGTGTGTGTGCAACAGTTGCACCTGCAAGCAAGCAAAGTTAGCCAAATCAAAATATTGTCACATTAAATATCACTTTTCCTTTTAGACACTATTCAGTGGCATATAAATAAAAGTGATAGGCTATATATTATCTTCAAACCGGTCGTTGCAGTAATGCTAAAACGAATTTTTACTTTAACAACTGATAACATTATGTAGCTGCTTGGGAAGGTTGATGAGCATTTTAGGACTTAAGTATCAGAAAAACAATAAAAAATATTTATTATTTTCATTAGGTACTTTTACTTACTGACATAATCATCATATTCAATTGTCTTGTTAACTTCTCTCTTGGTTATAATATGATCTCCCTTTTGAGCTGATGTACTTCTCTTGTGTATTCTTGGTTGATACGGCTGAATGTCAAACTTCTCACCATCAGACATGAAACTGCCGTGCTGTAAACCATAGAACAGTCACTAGAATTGCAATCGTTTGGGTTAATATTAGCTAGTATTTGCTATAAATAAAGTTAATAACAATATGATTATGGGGTATTATGAATTAAAGTTGTTTAGGTATATAGTAAAATCTTTAAACACAGTTGGGCTATTGATAAGAATCTAAATGCGTTTTTTTATTATAATACTAAAAGTTTTGCAAAATAATTCACCAGGTTTCAAGAAAATAAATCACATTTACATTGCAATACAGTGCTCCCCCAGTATCTCACTACGCTGCAGGTCAGAAAGCCCCAATTCTTGATACAAAAGCCTTTGGCCTGGCTAGAATTTGAACCGCCGACCTCCAGCTTGCAAGCAGGTGCACTACCCAATTCTCCACAGGGGCTGCTGGGTAAACTCAACACTACATCTCACTCAGGTCTCAATCACTCCACTCCTGACATAGTACAATACCAGTTAACACAGTGTCATTTATTATGACACCATAACTAACCAATATGTGTGTGGTATTGCTACAATGTTATGTGGTGTCATTCAGAATGGCACCATGACTATAACCAATATGTGTGCATCACCATCACAAGCTCACCAGTTGTTGTTTGACTGTATAATGTACTGCATTCACTTGTTTGTATTTTGAAATTATCATCATATTTTATAAATAACACATTTATTCTATCATTGGAAATACTTTACAATAATATTATAAACACACCAATGTAACATGGTGTCAGGACACTGGATTAATAAAGAGTATTTCTTTAAGATATATTAAAATCTGTCACATGCATATGTATATTTCATACTCATATTCTTGACTGGTGATAAGATGGCTGAGGGCGGATTGAGACCACCTGGAAACTTCATTAACAGCAGCACTAACCCAAGTGAGACCAGCCGAAATTGGGCAAAGTGGTTGAAGCAGTATGACTTCTACATGATCGCTACGGAGAAAGCTGGCAAATCACAAAAAATGCAGGTTGCTACATTACTTACATTGCTTGGAGCTCAAGGCCAGGAGATTTTTAGAACTTTCTCTCTCACAAATACAGAGAAGAAAAACATTGAAACAGTCAAGAAAGCATTTACAGACCACTTTGCACCGCAAGTTAAGATGGTCTATGAACGATTCAAGTTTTACAGCAGAATCCAGAGACCAGATGAAACATTCGAAGACTTTTTGACTGCATTGAGAACCTTAATTACAACCTGCAATTTTCAGGATGAGGAACAGGACAATGCATTAATGGATCAAATTGTAGCAGGTATATCCTCACAACAAGTGAGAGAAAATATATTTAACTTGCCTGGAAACCCAGATCTAGATCAGGTTATACAGCTATGCAGACACTCAGAGGCCACCACACAATACTTATCAGATATTTCCAAATACACAAGTTTTGCTGTAGTAAATGTTGTGAATGTAGATACACAAGAGAAAAATGTAGACGCAGTAAGTGTATCAAAAAGAACCATCGCTCAATTTCACAAGAGTGAGAAACAAACATACATCAAAAACTGTAGGTATTGCCTTAGTTCACACCCACCTCGCAATTGCCGGCATATGGCAAGACATGTAATATATGTGCTAAGAAAAATCACTTTGCTAAAGCTTGCTCTAAGAAGACAGTCAGAGACGTTTACACTAACGATAACAGTCAAGAAGGCTAATGTATTGGCAGAAGAAGCTGCATATACCTCCTCAATAGATACACCCCACTAACAATTTACATTGATATGACGTTGTATAAACGTTGGAAAAAACGTTTATTAAATGTTTAAATGTCGACACATTTTTGTACTATATACAACGTTTGAAACAAAGGTTTATCGCAAAACGTTTTACCAACCTTTCATAAACGTTGCATTGCATAACGTTGTGTAGATGTTTTTCATACAACGTTGGTGAAAGGTTATAATTATAATTATACCTGTATAAGTACGTTGTCTAATCGTCAAAGTAATAACTAAATAACGATTTTTACAAGGAGTTATTACTCCTATTCTGAAATTGGCTGATTAAGTTATCACAGTACAAAAAAATTTTACAAGTGGCTTTTACAACGCAATGCAACTCGGAGAAATTTCAACCCGGCCAAGTTGAAATTCTGACCAAAAATCGTGAAGGTATAAACGCAAAAAAATGGCCAGCATACTACATGCTCAAGAGTACAAAATCCAGTGAGATCATAGAACTGCTTAAAAGGCAGTTTGTTGATTTTAGTCGGCATAATTGTCAGATCTGCAGATCTGACATTTATGCTGAGAAATACATCCACCAACCCCAAGGAATGGTATGTTACAGTAAAATGTGGTAGACTACCATTGAGTCTAAAAGTTGACACTGGAGCTACTTATAATGTGATGCCAAAAAGTGTGTTTGAGAGTCTGGACATTAATGTACCTTTGAAAAAGCATGTTAACTGTTTAATTTAATTCAGTGGTCATAAACTTGATGTTTTGGGTAAAGTTGATGTACTGGTGGATACTGGCAGTAAATTTTATAGTTTAGATTTCACTATTGTAGGATCTAGTTCAGGTGAAACAACACTCCTTGGCTTACCAGGTTCGAAGCAGCTAGGTTTAGTGAATATATCAGATTATGTTAAGAATAGTGTAGCTAAGTCTTACCCACAAGTGTTTGGAGGGTTAGGTTGTTTGCCTTGTAAACATGCCCTGCAACTTGAACCAGATGCGCAGCCCGTTATTCACAGTGCTAGACGGGTACCATTTAGGCTTACAGATAAATTAAAGAATACCCTAAATTCAATGGTGAAGGAGGGCACTATTACAAAAGTGCGTGAAGCAACTGATTGGGTGCATCCAATAGTAAATTATGTTCTAAAGCCAGATGGCTCCTTACGGATTTGCTTAGACCCAGCAGAGTTGAACAAAAATATTAAACAAGAACATTTTTCACTGCCCACCCTTACTGAAATTTTTGCCAAATTATCTAAGTCTAGAGTGTTCACCACTTTGGATGCCAAATCAGGTTTTCTACAATTGGAATTAGACCAAGAGAGTAGTTACCTGACCACATTTGCCACTCCCTTTGGAAGATATAGATTTCTAAGGCTACCCTATGGCATATCTTCTGGCCCCGAGATATTCTGTTGTACAGTTACAGAGATTTTTGAGGATATTGAAGATGTTGAATGTTATGTAGATGACTTGTTAATCTATGCACCAACTGAGACAGAGCATGATGTAATCTTGAGACAAGTGTTAGAGAGATGCAAACAAAAAAATCTGAGGCTCAATGTAAACAAGTGTACATTCAGGCGAAGCAAATTAAAATACCTAGGTCATATTATTTGCGGTGGTGTTATTAAGGCTGACCCAGCTAAAATACAAGCCATAGTTGACATACCCCAATTTAAAAATGTTGATGACTTACGTGAGCTATTGGGAATGGCTACATTCTTATCTAAGTTATGCAGTAACCTATCAGAGGTTACTTCCCCATTACGTGAACTAACTAAAAAAAGTGTTACATGGTCATGGGCAATGAGCAGCAAGAAGCTTTTGATAAGCTGAAAACCCTAGTAGTATCCAGTCTTACTCTGAATTTGTTTGACCCAGATTTGCCTCTTACTCTGTCAGCTGATTCAAGCCAGTCTGGGATGTGTGCAGTCCTCATGCAAGAGGGACAGCCTATAGAGTTTGCTAGTTGTTATCTCACTGATACACAAAAGAAATATTCTCAGATTAAGAAGGAATTTTTAGCAGTGCAGTTTGGTCTTAGACGTTTTCATCAGTATATCTATGGCAAACATGTTCATGTAGGAACTGACCATATGCCATTACTTGGAATAATGAAGAAAAGATTGAATGATTTGAGTGCTATATTGTTGCGTATGAGACTCAGAAATCAGATATACAATTACTCTTTGTTATTTAGGCCAGGAAACACACTTGTTCTTGCAGATACACTATCCTGTGCCTTTTTGTCTGGTAACTGTCGGGATGCCGAGTTACTAGAGAAACTAGATACTGACCAGATACATGCTGCGTCAGCTGGTATTCTGACCAGCCTATCATTTAGAGACAAGTTGGTTAATGCTGTCAAGAAGGACCCTGACATGCAAATCCTTGATTCATACATTGTCAACGGGTTGCCAGCAACCAAGAAGGCTTGTATTGAACCATTAAATTTTTTTTGGACAGTCAGGTATGACTTGACAGTTTATCAAAATTTGATCCTTCGACATAATCAAATAGTGATCCCTGTGTCAATGAGAAGACAAATTCTGGACATTATTCACAAAGGCCACCTAGGCATAAGCAAATGCATTGAGCGAGTCAAGAATTCAGTCTATTGGCCAGGCTATAGAAAGTTGTTCCCCTTGTCAAGAAAACATGTGTGCCAATACTCAAACCAGCTTCGAGCCACAC
This sequence comes from Bugula neritina, assembly GCA_964035545.1. NCBI lineage: Eukaryota > Metazoa > Bryozoa > Gymnolaemata > Cheilostomatida > Bugulidae > Bugula > Bugula neritina. The sequence continues at coordinate 10,676,781 of OZ037770.1, read as the reverse complement.
GAGATCCCAGACTATCCAATGCAGTCAATCAGCATGGATGTGTTTTATTTAGATGGCACTGAATACCTTGTAACCATTGACAGGCATTCCTAAAGTTGCGTTTATACCTTTGCTGAAAAAAGTACCGAGTTTAAGTTAATAATGCTTGATCGGGTAGCCCTTTATAGTCAAACTGAAACTCGTTGAAATCATATTGATGCGGTTGCTCACTTTTTGAAATTGAAATTTGACTTACATAATAGCTATTTGATGCCCTTTGTAAACATTGTGAATTCGTCAAGCGGACAGCATAAAAGCAATAATTGAGAAAGCGTTAGCTATATAATTATACCCGTATAAGTACGTTGTCTAATCGCCAAACTAATAACTAAATAACGATTTTTACAAGGAGTTATTACTCCTATTCTGAAATTGGCCGATTAAGTTATCACAGTACAAAAATTTCAACAAGTGGCTTTTACAACGCAATGCAACTCGGAGAAAATTCAACCCGGCCAAATTGAAATTCTGACCGAAAATCGTGAAGGTATAAACGCAACTAAATGGCCAGCATACTACATGCTCAAGAGTACAAAATCTAGTGAGATCATAGAACTGCTTAAAAGGCAATTTGTTGATTTTGGTCGGCCTGAAGTTGTGTTCTCAGATAGTGCGTCATATTTTGTTTCATATGAATTTCAACGGTTCTTGGAAGATTATGGAGTCAAAACACATAATTGCAAGCCAGTACCATAGCTCAAGCTCAGGTATAGTGGAACGAATGAAACAGACTATCAAAAGTTGCTTGACCAAACCCAAACAGTCAGACCAATCATTATTTGATGTGCTACACACTCAAAGAAATACACCAATTAGTAGCCAACTACCTTCCCCTGCAGTCTTATTACAATCCAGGCATCTCCGTGATAATTTAAACTGCTTACCAAAGCAATTAAAACCACAACACATTGATTTGCCGACAATTGACAGTCTATTCAGAGAAAGGCAAGCTAAGGCCATGTTTGACAGCAGCGTGAATCAACTTGCCACCGAGTTCTGTGTAGGCATGGAGGTGTGGTGTAAAGTTGCTCATCGCAAATGGGTAGAAAGAAAAATAATTGAGCATACACCTAGAAGTTTTTATATCAAATTCAGAGATAATAGGGTACTACGAAAGAACCAAAGCCAACTAAGAGTTAGGAAATCAGTTACACCACCTGCTCAAGCTCCCGTAATTCCTTAAAGTATTCCATGTAGCCCAACCCCTAACACCCCTCTTGATCTCACCCCTAGTGCCCCTCAAGGCCAAAGCAGAATACCTAATGAACCAACAGCCCACAATGACACTCAAGCCCACAATACCACCACTGGAAACCATACTGTCACCAGGTCAGGGCGAATTTCAAAACCTCCTGTTAGGTATGGAAATTGAGTAACATAATAATTAGTTGGTATATATAACACAGGCAGATCATAAAGTGCCATACTAATGCCCCATAAACTAAAATCCAATTACCCTTGAAAGCAGTATCCACCAGATCATTTTGCTTCAATTTTTGTTTGTATATAAATTTGCTATTGTAACCCAATTTCAAGTAATTGTATATAACATCTATATTCTATGCACTGGTGTGACTTTGACATTTTTACATTATTGTATTTTTTCTGAATTTATAAGTTTTATTGAGTGTTTTGTAACCTTCATCAAAAGAAAGGAGATGTCATATGTGTCGCATTTATTATGGCACTATAACTAGCCAATATGTGTGTGGTATTGCTACAATGTTATGTGGTGTCATTCAGAATGGCACCATGACTAACCAATATGTGTGCATCACCATCACAAGCGCACCAGTTGTTGTTTGACTGCGTATAATGTACTGCATTCACTTGTTTGTATTTTGATATTATTATCATATTTTATAAATAATACATTTTATTCTATCATTGGAAATACTTCGCAATATTATATACACACCAATGTAACACACAGAGATTTAGGCAATTTGTCCCTATACACTCACTCATAAGCCATGCACAAAACAGGGGTTCAAACACTTCTCACGACCTACCAAATTTCGTTAGAACTGGAACTACTTGAGATATGAAGGGAGCAAGTACTTTCATTCATTTCATTTGGCTGTATTGCAGTACCAATTAAGCATTTCTAAGATTTTCGATATGAGATGCTTTTTTGTTACTGGTAGGCCTTCTATAGTCATATGACAATATTAACAATTCCCTCCTTTCGCTACTCGAATTATATATATTATGATAGCATTGGTGAACATAGCTTTAACGCTTTGACTATATACATATAATCATAAAAGGTTATTTATAAACTTTTCAGCGTCTTGGTCGACATGATATAGAATTAAGATGTTATAGATTAAGTGGAGTAATAAACCGTATTATAGTAATTAATTAGGCTTCAAACGAAAATATTTTACCATCAATAAAAAATCAAATATATTGATTTGAGAAAAAGTTTTTATAATTTAAATATACTATATTAGATAAATGTTTACCCACTATCCGAACAAGACAGAACGGAGATATAGGTAAGGATTTAGGTTAAATAAATATTTACATCAAATTCAAGGACCGTAATCTAGCATTTATGACCATACAAAACTTACCACATTCATCTCTTCTTGGGTGAAACTTGTTAGAGAAACGGAGGACATCGTTTTCAAATCGTTATAAAATGTTGAGTGCTGAAAATAGAATTAAAAAGCTAGTACAATAGCCTTTTGAAATTTACTAGATTTGAGAGTTGCCATGCATGCAGTATGTAGATTGATTAAACTAAATTCTGTGCCATTTTAATTCTAGCATATTGAAAATAATATGTTCTCTTATTTGTTCTTTTATAAAATTATATGCTTACATGTATAAACAACTATCAATTTGTAACGTATTTTGTTTGCTAATTGGGTAGGCAACAGTTATGTGAAAGCTTTGCCACGTATCATATAATCTAATGTCCTGGCATTTATGAAAATACACATACATGTACATTCCATACTTGTCAATAACTATCTACAAACATCTGAACACACAAGAAAACTTAGTTAACACAAAACCAAACAGTTTTCTAGAATTTCAAGTAACATAACTAAAATTATGGTAAGTTAACTAAGCTAATGTCATTATTCTGTAGTATAAAATGTGAGTCAGGAACATTTTTATTCATGTGCCGCTACATATTTCAATTATTCAAATAGATTTTTCATTTGCCGATAATGGAAACAGCTGCATTGAATAAAACCACAACTATAAGTTAATGCAAACCACAAACTACAATTAATCCGTTTACATAAGCACAGTCATGGAATTGGAATGCGTATACTGTTGCACTATACTATTGTAAATTAAATACATTATATTATATAATAATTGTGAAATATATTGCAGTTCATGTATAGAATATATAATATACAATTATATTACAATACTTATATAGTGCATGGAAGTAACATATTATAGTAGAACTTTTCAAACATCAATAAACATACAAAGTTTAAAGATTTTTACATTTGAGTTGGTTTAAAATATAAATCAAAACCTTTGAAATGCATAAATTATTTATTAAAAGTTATTTGAATAGATTAAATATTTTTAAGAAAGTTATTATGATTATTATGTGGTACCAGGTGTAAGTTGTTTCAGTAGAAAGAGAATATTATGGAGATTCTGTCGAAAGCCTTGTAGTACTATTATGTGCTGTTATAATCATTACATTTGTTATTCAATTTTATAATTAAATGTATATATTTTTGCAAAAGAAAAACAATGCAAGAAAATTGCTCCAACAACTATTACATCACATGTACCAAATTTAAGAATATGGCAGCAAATGGTGTGTATGAAAAGACACAATCTCTATTTTCAAGCTAATATAAAATGTGACTATTGTATGCAAAGGGTAAAACGAAACTGCAAAAAGAAGGGCAAAACGCATATTTTTTCTTTTGTATAACGCACTTATACATTAAATAATACATGTAAAAATTGGGTAACATGCATATATTATATAATACACATACAAATTATGTAATGTGCTCGTACTGTATATATATTATGCATACATGACATTATGCATAAGCATTCCAATAATAAAAATCAAACTGTACTTAAATTTCCCTTAGAAAAACTTACATTTTCATTTCCAGGTAATTCATATTATTTTTATGTTTAATTTAAGTGTCTTGCTTGTCATTTTTTGCAAAAAAAAAGTTTATTGTTTTGACTTGTAATAGGTATAACAACAACTACAGGCCAATATTAACTCCATTTTCACATCTAACTACTACTAAAATGTAATAAACCAGTGCTGGTAGCATAAATCAATTTTTATTCATATATTTTATGAGTGATTCAAAAAGTAACCTATTTTTCAGGCTGAATTGATAAGTTCAGCTGGCTTGAGAAATTGGAAAGGCTGAAAAGTCAGTATTATTTCCTAAAGTAACCAGTAATCTAAAATGCTATTCACTAAAACATGCAGAATTAATATTTGAAGAAAGCTTTTCTTTTATTTGTCGATAAGCAGACACACCCAATCAGTTCTATAGCACCTGCGTCAAGACATTTAGCTATGTACCTTAGGCTTTGTCCTAAAGTTAAAATCTTTTTGAGTAAAGATAATTGCAATGACACATAAAAAGCACCACCCAGACATAACTTCATACATATACGCCATGAATGCTTTTATAGTATACAAATCATCAACTTGCTAACTACACCCAGAGTTTCACCTATTGTATGTTGTTTGATTCAGATCAATAGGTGATTACTAAGCATGGTTGGTTTGTCTTGAGGTTTAGTTTTGGTTTATTCAACTGGCAATGCTAACAATACACCTTATATAGTTTGACCTTGAATACAACAACGGCCTCAGTGCAATGTTCATCTAATAGCAATAACATAGACAGGATATATAGAAAAGGTAAAGTTACTGCTAATCTTTGAATCATAAAAACAAAGTTTGATGCCCAAACTTGTGTAAAATAATTTCAACCGAAATTTAAGTAGTAATAATTATTACTCTACCTTCAAATGGGAAAGAGAGGCTTGATATGGCTCCCCTTTTTTATCCAGTTTATATATTGGCAGTCGGGTTTCTATAGCCTCACTTCTCTGAAGGTTGAGAGTCACAGTTTTTGGGGCAGAGTCATCATCACCCTGCCAGGTTAAGTTTAGAGAGAAGGCGTTTGGTTTCTTCTCTGAGCTAGGAGGTAGTCCAGAATGCTGTGCTACCCACTCTGTAAAATAAACATTAACTAAACAACAATGTATCAACTAAAATTTCTTGCCTCACAAGCACTTATTAGTTTTTGGATTCAACAGGAAGCTAATGTTAGAACTGTTGGCAGCTAGAAATTGCAAATAATCAATGTTTATTCCTGCTTCACTAACACAACTGCTGTGCTTTCATCCAAAATAGTTGTATATAAAAGCTTCTTTTAACTTAGTTTAGACTTACTTGCATTGACTGTTTTTGTGCTTTTCTAAGTCATTCAAATTCTAGTAAATGTATATATCGTGTGCATACACGTATGTATGTTTGCATACATGGGCATACATGAATGCATGCATAGAATGTATATGTACAGAGTTATACATGTATATGTAGAGATACATGTGCATATGCATTATACATCGAATGCGGTCAAACAGTTTACTTGAAAGATTATGTATAATCCGACTAAAATAAATTAGCTTTCACAAAACTTAAAAGGAAAAACACATCTGTTGACAAAAGTTGAACTACTTTTATGATCATAGCATCTATACTAACATTATCAGTTAACATATATATATATATATATATATATATATATATATATATATATATATATATATATATATATATATATATATATATATATATATATATATATGTATGTGTGGGCCATGGTACTCTGTTCTGTGCTGAGGAGGGGACAAACCCCGAAACAGCTGCTGTCCACAGATTGAGGTATTATGCTCTCACTTAATGCTCAGCAATGACATTCAGTGATTGAGCTCTCTCACCATGGTCACAAATTCAAGCTGCTAGCATTTTGCATAGCTCGTGACTCCTAGGTGACCCCTAAAGTCACTTGAGCTCTCTGGCTTGAGTTTGCACACCTTTTAAATAAGCTTTATTAGAAACATAAGTTTCCACTATTGGGAAGGTGTGGGTCATGGTACTCTGTTCTGTGCTGAGGAGAGGACAAACCCCTAAACAGCTGCTGTCCACAGATTGAGGTATTATGCTCTCACTTAATGCTCAGCAATGGCATTCAGTGATTGAGCTCTCTCACCATGGTCACAAACTCAAGCTGCTAGCATTTTGCATAGCTCGTGACTTCTAGGTGACCCCCAGAGTCACTTGAGCTCTCTGGCTTGAGTTTGCACACCTTTTAAATATGCTTTAGTAGAAACATAAGTTTCCACTATTGCGAAGGTGTGGGTCATGGTACTCTGTTCTGTGCTGAGGAGGGGACAAACCCCTAAACAGCTGCTGTCCACAGATTGAGATATATATATATATATATATATATATATATATATATATATATATATATATATATATATATATATATATATATATATATATATATATATCTGTGTATATATATCTGTGTATATATATCTGTGTATATATATATGTATATATATATATATATATATATATATATATATATATATATGTATATATATATATATATATGTATATATACTTTATTCAATATTTTAGTCACTATATTTGATGTACAGAATGTTGATTTATAGATACACAAACCTGAATTGCTAGTAGCAGCTAGTACAAATATCAGAAACAGCATCTGTTCCATTATGATATAGTTGAATTATAATGGATGCTAAATATTTTTGAAAATTATTTCTCACGCATTCCCACACTTTGATTACCAGTATCTGTAAATGTCTTCTTTGCTTGACAAACAGTAAGCAAACTATTACATTGTAAAAACATCACAGTGTTTTATTCTTTATAGTTGATTGCAAAGATTATCACACCTGACCCTATACCCTTTTGTTTAAATCTATTGTTAGCAATAGTGAGTATTATTCCAATTTTAAGAGCTTATAGAAACTATACAAATAGAAAACAATGAGGTACTTTTTCTAGACAATATAATTGACATACTGAATGTTGTGATACTCATAATACATGCGGGGATAGAGAAACATGTTGCCCTACTTTTAGTTTATGGATCGAACTTACTTACTATGTTGAAATGACGCAATAACTATTTCTGTTTAATTATAAGCTAATAAGCAGGATAGTTAAGGGCATCCTCACTAAGAATATCATAAATTTCTCACAACGTGTCGTTCAGATTCTTGAATAACATTGCTCTTCGGGTGGCATGCGTGTTGCCTACTTGCAATTGTTTAGCCTAAGATTAAATTACAACCAATAGGCAGCAACCCTCATTAGGGCTGCGTTATCTATCAACATTCCATTATGGGTGCTACATAAACAAAGTACAAAGCAAGCTATTCATTATATCCTGCCAGCTAGCCAGCCTGTAATTAGTATGTTTGAGCCAATATCTTCTCATCCCTGTGTGCTCATTGAAGCGTGGAGTGCTGCGCGCTGCTAATTATCTATGACAAATATAGCATTTTCAGTGTATAAATCACCAATTTATGAACAATCTAGAAAAGTTATTAGAAAAAGGAAAAAATTTGCACTGGAGAAATATCTCAGGATTCCAACCGTGCAAATTTTATTCAGATATCATGTTTTGCCGCTGAGATATTTTACTGGTACTGAAAAGTCAGCTTTTCAGGCAAACTTAGCCCAAATTGGGCAGTTTTTTGTCTAGAACTTTGCAAAAAAAATGAAAATTGAAATTTCCAAAAAGTACACTGGGGAAAGAGAAGATCTACAACATAGTTTTTAAATTTTAACTCTAGCACAATTAGGTGAGATTTGATTTTACTGGTACTGGTACAGTTGCAGCTAAAAGGTTGCCCTTAACTATCCTGTGTAAAGACAATTTTTTTTTTATTTAATAGTATAATTAAACAAAGATATTGCATTTTTAGAGTTCATTTGGTGATTTTGTTTAAATAATCATTAAGAAATATTTGAAATTAGCATTATTTTTGTTTTGAAAAGACTACTAACAAAAGTGAGGTAAGGCTGAGCAACTTATTCTAGACCAGGGCTGTCCAACAGGCGGCGAAGGAGGCCCCCCCCCATTCGGCCCCCCAGCTATATTTGTGTGCCCCCCCCCCCCCAAGGTATAGCAAGTTACAAATTTGTGTTTATCAAATTTGCTAACTAGCCTGAAACAGCAGCACATATGGGATAGCTGAGAGTACCCCACTAAGAATTTCTATTGAAATGTAGTCTAAGTTCTTGTACAATATTGTTCTGTGGGTGGCATGCGTGTTGCCTACTTGTCATTGTTTAGCCTGAGATCAAACTACAACCGATAACAGCAAGCTAGTCATCATAGCCTGTTAGCTAGCAAGGCCTTAACTACTTACAATGTAGACGCCTATATTATTATATACTCATCTCTACGCGTTCACTGAAGTGTGAAGTGATGCACAGTGCTTTTACTTAAAAAGAAATATACCATTTCCATAATTTACATAAAATATAAAAGCCATTCCTTTTTTTTATTCAGATATCATGTTTTCTTGCTATAAGATATTTTACTGGTACTAAAAGATCAACTTTTCAGGCAAAATTAGCCGAAAATGTGCAGTTTTTTTCTATAACTTTACAATTAAAAGAATGAAAAAATTCCAACAAAATTGCATTTGTAAAAATAAGATTCACAACATAGTTTTTAAATTTTGATTCTAGTAACCTACAATTAAATGAGATTTTTTTACTGGTAGCCTATTGAATTTTTACACAGTTACAATGCAAACCTCAGCAAGGCCGGTGCAGCTAAAGAGTTGCCTTTAGCTATCCTGTGCAGATAAATATTTCAAAGACATTTAATCAGGACCGGCCATATAGAGACAAGACTTTTTTGAAAGTATTACTATAAGATCTCATTTTTATTGACTGTATTGTGAAGGATAAGTACTATAGCTGAAGAATCCCTGACACATTTCACTTATATAGTACTAAAATATTCTTATATATGTTAATTTTCATTTATACATACTGTTTCAAGGTTAGATGCCTAAACAATTTTGCTTTATAATGAATTTTGTGCGAATATGTACTGAAATGATTTGGGATTTGTGATCTCCTTGACCTTTGACCTTTGACTGCTTGTTAGATGCTGCACTGCACAGCATTAGCATTGAGATGGCTTGAAGTTTTGAACTTTGAACTTTTAATTTGCAGTCAAAT
>OZ037770.1:10622462-10662462 GCA_964035545.1 Bugula neritina | reverse complement strand
TATATTTTATTTATTGCACAATCATATTGAATTTAGCTTTTAATAAATGACACCTCATGTTTATAAGCCATATATATATTTATTTCTACATGCGAAGTATCAAATGTGTACAACAAAGTGTAGTCTGCAATTTATAAGTTTCAGATATTTATATGAAATGACTTGGTGTTCAAAATTACAAAAACACAATATGCTATGCATTCGAAGTTAAACTTATAAAAGAAAATAGTATTTTATATTATTTGTAAATTTTTTTCTCAAAGAATTGTATCCAATTACACTTGAGTTGCGCTTATACCTATATACTGAAAAAAGTACAGAGTTTCAGTTAACAACTGCATAACATTCATCTGAGTATCACTTTATATAGTCAAACTAAAACTCAGTGGAATCATATTGATGAAAAGTTTACTTTCTAATAGTGAAATATGACCCACCTACTCGCTATTAGATGCCCTTTGAAAGCGTAGTGAATTAATAAAGTTGACAGCATAAAAGCCGTTATTTAGAAAGTTTAGCTGATATATACTTATAAACATACATAAGTATGTCATCTAGATGCCAAAGTCATAATTAAATGCTGATATATTTACAAGGAGTTACTATTCTTTTTGATTATTATTCTGAAAACAGCCGATTAAATCATCACAGTTGTACAAACAATTTGACAAGTGGCTTTTACAATGCAATGCACTTGGTGAAATTTCAACTGGGCCAAACTTAATTTCTGACTAAAAATTGTGAAGGTATAAACGAAACTTTAGCTTAAAGTTAGCTATTGAAACTAAAAATCAGTCCATCTTCTATAAGTTTCTGCTCCTCAAAGGTTTTACATAACATCTTCATTCAATGCCTTCTCTCCTTTCAATAATTCATTCATGGTACTAAAGAAAACCAAAAAAATACATATAAAAACAAACACACTCACACAAACACACATGCACGTATATGTATATACATCTATAATATACACCTATATACATACATACATACATACATACATACATATACATACATACATACATACATACATACATACATACATACATACATACATACATACATACATACATACATACAAACATACATACATACATACATACATACATACATACATACATACATACATATACATACATACATACATACATACAGAAAAACATACACACACACGCACACGCACACACACACACGCACACACACACACACACACGCACACACGCACACGCACACACGCACGCACACACGCACACACGCACACACACACGCACGCATGCATGCACGCACGCACGCACACACACACACACATATATATATATATATATATATATATATATATATATATATATATATATATATATATCTATATATATATATATATATATATATATATATATATATATATATATATATATATATATGTTTTATGTTATGTTATTTTTTATTTTCGTTTATTATTTGGATGAAATAGCTACTACAAGTACTAGATATGGTGGAACCTTAACCTTTCTGTTTTGATATTGCAATCCCTGAATAAACAAGATTGTCTAATACTTTACATCAATTTGAATTGACTAAAGATCTTTTTTCAATTAATTAATAAAAAAAAAAAAATTTATTAGTAAGCCCTTATTAAAACTGAAACTTGTATAATTTAACTGTAATGAAATTATTTCAAGTCATGCTTTAATGTTGAAAAGGATTAGTATTAATAAATTTGTTTTTCTATGTAGTAAATAGAAACTAAAAGAACTGTTTTGGTATAATTTTTTTTTCAGAGTTATATTTCTTTGTCAATATTGTCTTTGATTATTATATCTATAAAATACCGTAGTTTTTGAAATTTCAGTGTAGTTCAAAGATTGCTGGATTTAAATATAAAAAGAACTCACATGCCCACCATGGCCATCACAACGGGCAAAAGGTAGATCATCAAACATTCTAGCACAATCCCAACAGTAAAGATTGGCTGCAAAATAAACATCCAACTACAGTGTATATATGGTTCATTTAAAATAAGTATTATAAGTTAAAACAACGTAAATTACTAAGCTTTAGTATATTTTCACCTACACATATGACATCTATATAAATAATGCCGATAATGGTGATAAAATAATGTATATACATATATACATTCACTATATTATATAGTGGATCGAACTCATATTGAAACTTTTCGATTACTTATATGATATGCATGCAGCAAAATTATTATATATGCCACAACACATTATGTATACTCAGTGTAGCTTGGGCAAAGACTTGATATATTTTTAAAAAAACTGAAAACTCATATAATTTTTTTAAGACTGGTTCATGCAGATACCCAACTTGTAAATTATAAATATAAAAAAATTAAATAGTAGTGGAAAAACAATAGTTTTACTATTATATTGGTTTTATAAATGACCGAGAAATAACTAAAATATTCTTTTCTATCACCATGGCTGCTAATAATAGTTGAAATAGCTCAGCAAAGTAATATTAAAATATTCACTTATAACTGCAATATCAAAATAATGGCAACAGTGAGAAAACAGCTTTGAACTGCAAAATAAATTTCAACTTACGCTGGAACAGTAAAATTGCTGATGGGAATGGTTTGCAAAGTTCAGTTCTTCTCCAAATAAATTCACTTTCAGGTTCCAAGTAGACAAATATTCCAACTTCCTTAGTAGTGGAAAAATACTAATTTTACATAATGTCAAAAAAAGGTAAAACTTATTGAAGGATTTTGTCTAACGTTATTATTCAGTCTTCAATCTTTGACTTTCAATACTGAAGTAAAACAATCGGTTCTGTTTGAATTTAGTCGAAGTTCTGAGAGAATAGTAAACTAACAAATATTCTATTGTTCTCCAATAACATATGACACTTGGTTATTAACATGAAACAAGGTGTAAAATTTAAAAAAAAATTATTATACTTATAACATATTATCATAATAGATGAGATCTGAGATTTTCAAAGACTATAGTCACTTACGGCTCAGCTCTAATACCATTTTTTCTACATTCTAAAACACCGAATGTTAGGATACTGGTGAATACATAAGTAAATGAAATAATGAGAATAGCCAAAGCTTCCAGCAGAGAGAAAATAGCAACCTACAAAAAAGCCATTAATATTTAATATACAAATGTGCATAATTATTATGATAGTTTTTTTCAAATATAAAGCTGTGTTTATGACTTCATGATTTCTAGTCAGAAATGTAATTTGGCCAAGTTACAATTTCACCAAGTTGCATTGCATGCATTTTTAAAGGCCACTTGTCAAAATCTGTGTATTGTGATTATACTTATTCCACTGGTTTCAGAATGATAATAAAAGTAAGGATAACTCCTTGTATATACACTGGTATTAAATTTTGAATTTGGCGACTAGATGAAAAAGTATTAAATAAAGCCTTAGCAATTTAAGTGAAAGCATCATGCTTATAATTTTGTCAGCTACGCTTTCTCAACTTTTGATTTTGCTAAAATTTAATATTTTATTATTAGAAAGTGAACTTCCACATCAATATTTTTTTAAAAAGTTTTAGTAAAACTATAAAAGGGTACCTGGACAATTGAAATCAACTGAAACTCTGAACTTTGTTTAGCAGAGGTTATGGAACCACAACTTAAAGAAAAACCTGTACAATGAACTAATAATAGTAATACTATAGCTCATATTGCAACTTTTCAAACAATTTTAAAGAACAGCATGCCTAAATATTAAAAACATAAAAAGCGGCATATTTAATGAAACAGCTCCTTCGTTTGTTTTAAAAACTTTGAAATTTTGGTGAAAGTTTGCAACATACAGTTTTAATTTTTAGCTCTTAACCAATTATGCTTTACTAAAAAAGCTATCCCTGTGAGAAACCCCTGATGGAAAAAAGGTTTTTGTTAGAAGGGGCTAAGGACTTGTTAAAATGAGGCACAGGAACAATTATGACTGATTGCTCTTCCTAGCATCACCATTGGCCTTTGTCGGGGTCCGAACCCACGACAAAGGTCAATGTCGTGGGTTCGAACAAAGCAAACGCTTTAAACCCTAGACCACGGCTGCTCCCTAAACAATTATGCTTTACTGCTATATTTTATATTTTATAAAGAAAAATAGTTTTTTATCCTTTCTCTTTAAATCTATATGCTATTTTGTTATGCTAATATATTACCAGAGCTCCTTGTCACAAGATGTATTATAAAAACCAAGTTAGTCTCAATTTCCAACATAAACAGTTTGTGTCACAGCTTGCTACATATGTATAAATGGTCAAGCACGTTTGAAAATTTATTTCAATAGAAATATGAAATGTTTCATGCAGATTCTATATATAAGAAGTCTTACTCCAGCAAAAAATCTGAATTATGTGTTACTATATCAGTTAATATTGGCAGATAAGGAACACTTTATCATTTAATTATTCTTACCAAAGATTCTGATTTCTTCCTTTTTGCCACCAAACCAATTCCACCAGCAATTGCTATCTAAATTAAGAATGCATTACATATATAGTGGTTATATAGTCATAAGCAGTTTTAGTATTATAACTACATCTATAACTATATCATATTTGGTATGCCTAGTTTAACTATTTTTGGAGTTATTCCAATCACTATAGTCACAGCTTTTCAGCACCAGCTTCTGAAATATTTGATGAGAGATCAACCAAGAGTAATTTGTTAAAAAATATAATTTACCTGGTAAATCATTTGGAACATGATTATGCTAAAAATTCATCTTTTAGCTACCTACATTAAGTTGTTTAGAAACAGCATATAAGTTAGAGAAATGATACCGTTTGTTAAGTGCATGTGAAAAGAAACAGAAACTTACTAATAAGCTACTTGCTACTCGAAGACTGTAACCGTTTTTCATATTAGTGAAATCAGGTATATGAACAAATTTATTGTCGTTCAGCTGTATTGTCCAGTAAAGAAACGGAATATGCATAATAATCAGCAGAATCTCACATAAAATCTGAGGCAATTTGGTCCCATCTCTGAAACATGACAGCAACGTTGAAATTTAATGCAGAAGATGTTAAAAAATAAGTAAACTAAAGCTTCATCCTAGTTAATAATTTGAACGACAATCTGAAAATTATAAATAATAGCAATTATTAAGCTTATTCCTCGAATAGGTTTTTGCATATAATGTAATATAATATAATATAATATAATCTGAAAATAAACAATGACAAAAACATCATTTAATGCAGCAGTTGATAAAAGTTTTAACTGGCTATATAGATTTTAATTTTTTTATACCAAATTGGGATTCCATATTCTAATTTCTTAAACATAATAAGATAATACTAATTTCTGAAAGTTTATGACAAAGCAAATGTGCATATAAGTGCACAACTGTAAGGTTTGTAAATGTGTAAAAAATTAAGTCCAGTTTGTAAATGTCCAGAATTTATTATTGCATACATTCATATGTACATTATAAAGATTTATTCATTCAGGTAATTCATTTCAAGAAAATTAGGTTTACTGTATATATATCTTAAGGTTGCAAGATAATGACATTACATGGCCTTTTCTTGCAAAAAGGTATGGAAACCTATTCACTAATAATTTTATTATTACTTTCTGAAAAGCTAATTTTCCTACTTCCAGAGCTTTCTTTCAGGTTTCAGTGCTAAAGTAAATATCTTGATAAATTTCTGAGTCTTTTGTGGTAGTTTTTGGAGACTAGTTTTTATGGGAGCTAACAGGTAAAACTCTATGAGTTGAGTTAGCTGGTCAAGTTATCACAGTATTCAATCTTCTATTTAAAGGTTTTGGATATGAAAATATCAGAATAATATACGAGAACATAGGTCAATTAATAGGTCAATTATAATGCATCAGGCAACAAGAGCAACATGTAATAATTGATAGAAAAAACTTTTAATTACATTTCCTTCCAATCGATTGACTTTGATGAAAGTTCCTCATTCTTCTGACTGTTATTGCCAGTTTCTATGATTGATAGACTAGGAGACTTGGTAGTTTCAGTCTTCAATGCATCAGTGGTTTTCTTTGGCTCCGTTAAACTACTATAACTATCTGTAGAAAAGATAAATGCATCTCCCTTTTTTTCACTCTTTGAGTCCGGTGTTTTTTGAATGGCAGTAATCTTCATAACTAAAATAAATCAGGTTACCTATTATTAAAGAGCAAACACTATTTTAGCTATATGTTGCATCAGGAAGTAACAAAAACAACTCATGTGGGTATGTAGTCACAATCTCTGCAAGAAACTTAGTGTTTCGAGCTTTAAGTGGCCTAAGGTCTTGCTTTCTATTGCAGCAAAAGATCAATAATGACTGAACGCCTCTCTATCTTCACCACTAACATTTTCCTAGAATCAAGCGACTGACTTTTTGTTTGCCGGCCCAGGGCTCTAGACCCTAAACTACAGCTGCCCCAATAAAATATTATGAAGTGCGTCTATTTTTCATTTCGCGGATGGGATAATATAGAAGAATAAAATATCTCTCCAATGATCATGTGAAAGACAAATATAACCTAAGTGATAAGACTATGTGCTCAGAGAGTAGTATTGTATATATAGTCTTTCGAATAAATATATATATAAATATTTTAAAAACAAGGAAAAAGCAAATCAAACAGAACTTAGCAAATACCTTCGGCAACTAACTAACAAAAACATTAAACACAATATAAGTTGGAAAATTTTAAGGAAAGCGAAACCATATACAACACAATTACCAAAAGGTGCAATTTATGCCTATGGGAATGCTTCTTTATTTTATACAAACCTAACATGTGTACTTTAAACAAGATAAACAAACTCTTATCAACCTGCCGACACTCAAGAAAATTCTCACTGTGCAACCACAAAATCTAGAAACTTTGTAGCCTATTTATATTTTATGTACTATAGTAAATAATACCCAAATACCTATGAAGTATAACCACCCAACAACAACTTCATGCATCTGCTATTAGTTGTGTTTTTACAGTATGTGTTTTTTATATTTAATTACACTTACAAACTTATGTAACAACAAAGCCACTGCTATGTTTGCGTTACGTTTTACGTTGTGTTTAGCATGTTGATTTTCTTAATGTACAAAATTAAGTTCACCAATATTGTGTCTGAGGAGTGCTGAAGAGGCATGAAACTACTAGTAGCGCAATAAAATAACATCTAATTAAATTGCTCTTTTCTTCAATAATATAATTGCTCATTGTTATACACATAATAATTTGAGCATTTTTTCATCTGCTGTTTTTTAAAAAACCTCACTCTACAACTATTATATATATATATATATATATATATATATATATATATATATATATATATATATATATATATATATATATATATATATATATATATATATATATATATATAATTATATATAAATATGTATATATATATATATATATATATATATATATATATATATATATATATATATATGTATATGTATATATATATATATATATATATATATATATATATATGTATATATAATATACATATATATATATATATATATATTTGTATGCATATATATATACTAGTATTATATATACTAGTATTATATATACTAGTCATTTTTTTTCATTCTGTGCAATAAATAGCTAACACTGATGGCAAAGTTGTACACTGGTAGGTTGAAGTGTATCCCCAACAAAACATACATATATGTAGTAAAATAATTCTCTATAATAAACTGCACGACATACCTTCAGTATAGATTCATAAAAACCTCTTGAGCTGTATATATAATCTAGCTGACCTGCACAAATAGAATATAGTTCCTTGTTAACAAGCACTGTATAAATATTACTAAGGCACAAAAACAGGCACATATAATGTGTTGAATAATCATATATCATTGGCTAATCTTCTATACAAAACAGCTATAAATCAGAAACTTAGATGTTAAGATATAGATCTTCCCAAACTGAAACCATGGCAACCAAGTAGATTTACTCAAGATCTCCTTTACTAGGTATAAGAATGTTAATTAGTTTTCTTGTTATGTATACCACTTTTGCCCTTTAAAAAGTATGAAGTAAAAGATTAGGTTGGGGTGAGTTTTATATTCACTTTACCACAAATGAAGATAACTATGGCTAGGGGAAATCCCCCCTAGATGGAAATTTAAGCTTTTCAGGGAAAATATTTTTTCCCAAAAGTTCACTTAGTTTGTGAACAGCTTTTTGAGCTCCACCTTGGTTCTCCAAGTTAAATGTACATGATGCTGAAAATATTAAAGGGAAAGTAATTGATAGAATTAAGTTGCTGTTATACCTCTACTGAAAAAAGTTTTGAGTTTCGGTAAATAACACTTGCCGGAGCACCCCCCCCCCCCTTATAGTCAAACTGAAAATCATTGAAATCACATTGAGGGGGAAGCTTACTTTCTAAAATTGAAATCTGACTTGCCTAATTGCTATTTGATGTCCTTTGTAAACATTATGAATTAGTGTAGTTGACAGCATAAATGCAATAATTGAGAAGGTGTAGGGGATATAACTATCAATATATAAATCTGTCGTCTAATCGCCAAAATTATAACTAAATAAAGGTGCTTACAAGGAGTTATTTCTTATTTTGAATATTATTTTAAAATCGTCGATTAAGTTATCACAATAGAAAAATTTGTACGAGTGGGTTTTACAATGCAATGCAACTCGGAGAAATTTCAACCCGGCCAATTTGAATTTCTGACCGAAAATCGTGAAAGGATAAAGACAACTTCATTATCTTCGTTATTTTCCAGAAATAAACCACCAAACTTTAATGTGGATTCCTTAGCAATTGCAAGCAAAAAGTGGTCATCTAAGTTCATGCATCATCAAAGCGGGCATTTACATCTGGAGTGCCTCAGGGCTCTGTTCTTGGTCCAGTTCTCTTTCTGGTTTATATAAATGACCTGCTGAAGTATGTAAACTGTAATATAAGCCTTTTCGCTGATGATACACTTATCTAACCAAGTAGTCAACACGTTACAATAAAACAAACGAGCTTTCTATGCCAACATTAATGCACTAGAAGATTGGGCCAGCTCATCATGCATGTCCTTTAATGCTGATAAATGTGCCGTTATGGTATTGGGCCGCCAACAACAAACTCCTGATGCTGAATATACCATTGCCCACAAATCTCTCTTAGTTGTACAAGAAGCGAAGTACTTGCGTTTTACTATACAAACATACCTAAAATTCATTGATCATATTATTGACAAAATAAGCAAAGCTAAAAGACAATTGGGTATGATTAGGCTTGCCTTGTTTAATGCACCTGCAAAAGCCAAGCTTCTAGCGTACACCTCATTCTGTAGGCCACAACTAAAATATGTGACCCAGGCAGTCAGAAAAGCACTTTGTGACAAAATTCACATTTTCAGTTAATGCTTGATTCTTATTTGCCTCTTTATACTGATTGATTTGCAGTTTAAATTTTTGAAATCGGACTACTATTATAATAGTGGTCCGATTTCAAAAATTTAAAGTGCAAATCAATCAGTATAAAGAGGCAAATAAGAATCAAGCATTAATTGAAAATGTGAATTTTGTCACAAAGTGCTTTTCTGACTGCCTGGGTCACATATGCAGCAGCAATTTAGGATCCCAGTTTGCAATACATCATCAAAGATATAGAACAGGTGCAAAATACTGCAATCAGATTCATTGCTAAATTGAAAGGCAGATACAGTATCCGTGCGGCAAGTAACAAACTAAACCTAGAAACTCTCGCCGACAGACGCTTCAAGCTGAGGCACAAGTTAATGTTGCGACTTCTATCTAATGAGAAAAATCATGCATCTCTAACCAACTCCTATGATGAGCTGATAAACGGTAAAACCTAAAATACAAGTTCTCTTAGGGTATCAAGCATGGGTGATCCCTCAACCAATTTTGCAAAATTGGCAGCTTCCTTCCAAAAACAGTTCAGAAGCTTAAATATATGCTAAGTAATTAGTCAATACATCAGAGTTGCATATGTGCGACACACTGAAAATACTTGCTGGCCTGTAATTGAAAACTGTAGAGGCGTGCCTCTTGCTACATGTTCTAGTGCGTACTAAAAAAGAAGAGATAATTAGAGGTAAGAGGTAAGCGGTAACTTGATGAGTTCACTTATAGAGCAAATATTTCTCAACTATATATCAGTTTATGGTGGTTATGTGCATGACAAGTGATATGATTACTAACTGATCTGCTCATGCTTGTAACATCTGCTTACAATTTGTATATTATATGTGTTGGTATTGACAATGCAATGGAACAAGAAATTATTCTCATTGTAATGGCTATAACCATAAAGTATAATCAATAAGTTAGGGCAATAATGTGTGCAGTGAGTAGAAAACGATGTCAAGTAAAAAAGCACCAGTAAAGGGTACAGTAAAAGAGGCGCAGGTAATAATGGCACACATGGAAAAGTAGGTAAAATGTTTAATATTGGGAGTTTGCAGTGGGGGTTGGAGAGAACAGCCGTGGCCTACGGGTTAGAGCGTTTGCCTAGCGAACACAAGGCCTTGGGTTTGAGCCCGAACAAAAGCCATTGGTGATGTTAGGAAGAGTACGACTCCAAATAGTTGCTCTTGTACCTCATTTACATAAGTCCTCAGCCTTCTTTAACAGAAACTTTTTTTACCAGGGGTTTCTCACAGGGATAGTGACTTTAAACTTGCGTGAGTTTGCAGTGGGGGTTGGGTCCAGAAAATTGAGGTTAGGGTTTGGGATGGGGTACGAGGAGGTTAGGCTTTTGAAAAACTTAACATCACTGTGCTATTTTGACCTACTTTTTTATTTGTGCCATTACCATATGTGCTATCATTACCTAAAATCGTAGAAAACTGACTAATGTTCTAATGATGAAATGTGAGTATGAGTAAGAAAGCACCATCGAAGATTAACATTATTCTAGCATACAGTTACAGTGTATAAACAATGGTAGGCTAATATAGGTGTAAAAATTGTTCAAGTTGCAAATAAATTTGTGAAACCAAAATTTTTTCAATCCTGATATAAATGCTTCATTTAAGATTATTCATCTTTAGCAAGTTACGAAAAAAAGACTAGAAAGTTTCAAAGTTATATACACGAGACAACTGATTTGGTATAAAAATCAGAAGGTAATCAAAAGAAGGCCAAATAGTCAACAAGTCATGGATTATTGTATCTCATATGCTCACAATAAACTATATATACTTCATTATTTGCACTGACTCTTCTTATCAATGTAAATTACATACTAAGCAAGCAGATGTAGGCTGTGGATAGCTGATACAAGCAAGCTTTTTATACCTAGCTACACCGCATCAATAAGAGAGTTTTAAAAAATAGTTGGATATGTCAAAACATACAGTGTTTGCCTAAAAACATTTTTATGCTGAAATATAGTAAAGTAGCATCCAAAGATGTTTTTATATTGTACAACAAATATATAAGATTAACTTGTTTCATATAGCAATGCGAATTATACATTTTAGCTGTTGAACAATGCTATTAAATGTACTTTTAAAAAATGACACCTTGTTCAAAAAAGAAATATAAAATATTTATTTGTACATACAAAGTATTAAATGTGTACAACAGATGTGGTCTGCAATTCAGTTTCAGATATTTATAGACATAAAATAAATTTATGTTCAAAACTGCAAAAACACAAAGTTATGCAAGTAAAATCAAACAATTTAGATACCTAAAAAAGAGAACAAAAGTAAAAGCTTTTTAAGAGTGCTTTTTCAGAACCCTGAATTATTTTGTGTTCAAATAAAAGTAGCTAAACAGTAGCTATTAAACTTTAGAGCCAGTTTCTGCTTTTGAAATTGTCTACCTATACCATCTTTTTTAGAGATTTTTCTTTCTTGCTTCTCATTCATAGAACTAAAAAAACAAGAAAAAAGCAAGTTTTATATATATATATATATATATATATATATATTAAAAGAAGTAAAATGAGATTTGATTAATATAATGGCATTTATTACTAGTAGTTTGGTACACAAGAGCGATGTGCACTCGTCAGATAAATTAGCCACTAGCTCTAGATTTATAGCTCTATAGAGCACTCTAGTAACGTTTTATAAACACTCATTTTACTTTATATATATATATATATATATATATATATATATATATATATATATATATATATATATATATATATATATATAAATATATATATATATATATATATATATACATATATACATATAATTTGAGTTTACTGAAGATGTTTTCCTGAAATGATTAAAAAATATTCTGCTATTCAGTCTTATACATGTGTCTCAAAATCAATCATATACACTATATTTAATTTGCAATTCAACTTCGAAAACTCCTATGAAATAACTCCTTGTTTAAAACTGCAGAAAATATCCTATGCATTATAGCTGAACAATTTTGGTGCACATATAGAGAAAAAATGTGAGAAGTCCATTAAGGGTTTAATGTTTCAACAACATGACTTACGGTTTATCTATTCAAAGTAAGCTCAAAGTTTATCAAAATAAAAAACTATTCTATGTTTTTTCTAAGTTTCCAGAAAGCTCCAAAAAGTCACCTACTTGCCAGTTTCTCCTTGTAGATTTTCACCACATAAGCTTATCCCAGTACCCTAAAAATAAGTAAAAATTACCACCATAAATAATAGCTTTTGAAAATTTTTATTCAAAAAATTGCAACTTTGTAAGGTGCACAACGCAATTAGGCAGTCATGTTTAGGTACTAGTATGTGAAAATCTGTTTTATTACACTGAATAAAACTTAGTGTGTGAAATAGCACATTAATTAATAAATCAATCAATATATCAACCGAAAGTTGGTTATGTAGCAATTATTATACCAACTGCTCAAATTGGTGGAAAGCTTAAAATTGTAATATAATAGCTTGTGAACCAGATGCATACAGTCTTTAATCAAAATAATTGAATGCATAGACAATTACTCTTGTATAAACAATAAGAATGTTTTGTACAAAAAATTGTTGACAAAACTTTAATTTGTTTTGACACATATTTATATTGTTTTTTTAAATTTTACTTGCGCATTTGTGCTATATTGATTTGTGCAAAAGAAGGATATTATTATTTTTTAAAATTTTTTTTTTCTTCAATTCACTTGGACAAAATTTCTAAAATATCTTGACATTTATTATTTTTTTAAGCTAGCATATTTGTCTGAAGTAGGCGTTTATTTTTCTTACCAATGAATAATTTAGTTTATTAATTTTTTCAACATAATCACTAACAGGTTTTATATTCAATCTCATATTTTTAGTCATTTTAGAAATTTTACTTTAAATTTTATAAAAAAAATGGTATAACATAATTTTTGCAAATACTAGGATGGCTGACAATAAATGCAATCCTCCTATAAAACCTATCAATAAAACTTCATTACTGAATGAACTTTTTCAGAATTAAGTTATTGATAATATGCATAGCTTACTAATAATTATATTCATAGAAACTATACATGTTGTGAAAGTGAAAATAATATAACATTTTTGATGATGTTATTTTGAATTAGCCATGTTGTGGTAATTTTGCTAAATTAAACAAAGACAGTATGAATGTTTAAAATTATTATGAATTTCTATAAAATTATTATTTATATGTGCCATCTGTTATAGAGAGAGAAAGAGAGAGAGAGAGAGAGAGAGAGAGAGAGAGAGAGAGAGAGAGAGAGAGAGAGAGAGAGAGAGAGAGAGAGAGAGAGAGAGAGAGAGAGAGAGAGAGAGAGAGAGAGAGGGAGTAATTTGGGAATACTTACTGAATGTTAAAACAGTTGACAATACACCAGTTAAGCTTTTACAAACTTCTAGCACAATCCAAGCAGTAAAAACATTCTAAAACAATGGAAATCAACTAAATTATATGGTTTAGTATTATAAAGGCAGTTTAATAAACATAAATTAGTTATAGTTGCAAAAACAATCTGCCCTGAACTTTGCAAGTGGCAGTTATCTGAATATCTGAATGGTCAAAAATCTTAAAAGCAAAATTTAAAAACAAAATTTAAAAACAAAATCTTTAAAAATATATTGGCCAAAACTCTGACAGTTTGATAATGATGCATTTTTTATGATTTAGCTTCAATTGTTACATAACTTGTTTAATATTTTTTAGAGGCAGCTGGT
This sequence comes from Bugula neritina, assembly GCA_964035545.1. NCBI lineage: Eukaryota > Metazoa > Bryozoa > Gymnolaemata > Cheilostomatida > Bugulidae > Bugula > Bugula neritina. Next base: position 10,648,341 of record OZ037770.1, on the reverse strand, counting down.
GATACTCTAAAGAATGGATTTATTGCAAGATATACTGCAATGTACAACTAAAAGACCTGGTTAGCAACAAACCCTCTATTAATAGTTTATATAATTCTGATTAAACAATTAACCATCACATATCTATGGTAAAACAAAAGTTTGCTTTTTTATGTTGTATTACAGATCAGCTATAATAGGCAGCAAAAACAGAAATTGTTTTATAACAAATGATAAATAAAATAAATTAATAATATTTTCTTAAAAATTTATCTTGAATCAAAATAAAGCAACAGCAAACACACAACTTTTTAGACTTATATTTTGTGTACAAGTATAAAGTGAACACCAACTTACACTGGAACAGTAAAATAGTTGTTGGGAATTACTTGCAAAATTGAGTTCCTCTCCAAATAAGTTCACTTTTTGTTCCAATGCAGTAGAATTTTCAACTTTTCTGCATATAAAAAATAAAACTACGGAGTAGTTTTGAGAAGAACTAAAACCTTATTGAGGCAAAAAGTCACCTTTTGCTTAATGTTAAGATTTAGCCTTTCAACTCAGATTTTCATATTGAATTAAAGCATACATGCAATCTGCTTAGTCTAGGTTGATGGTAATATTGCTAACTTAGTAACACTTATATGGTAATGAATAAACCTATAACAAAGGAATCTTTCCGTAACAAGTTGGCTAATTTTGTTGTCTTCCAACAAAATGTAAATGATAATTATGCTTATAATAATATATCATCATAAGAGATGAAACTTTAAATGGCAAAAACTTACAGCTCAGTTATAATTCCACTTCTTTTACATTCCACCAATTGCATTGCTTGTATAGGGCCAATTCCCCAAATGAAATTAGAAGTAAGCCCAAACACGAATATGAGCAAAATGTGAAGCTTGGCCTAAAAGTATTTTAGTAGTTGCTAAATGACTGTGAAAACTTTAATTTTGCTGTGCTAAGTAATTGTACAAGTTTTACAATAATCACATTATAGTAATAAAATGCAAATAACAGGATGGCAATTAGAACAGCTTTATATAAGAATTTCAGTTCTCAAAACGTTTAAATTTAAATCGAATATCTGTAACAAAATTCAGTTTAGAGCCCCTATTGGCCTTCTGTTCTCAGAATATAAATCATTTGACTATAGTTATATGACCATTGAACTTCCTGCAGTCTAAAAAATAGTAATTTATGTTTACTATCAGGATATAAATTATCTTGAATTTATAGTTTGTAAAGTTCAATTGAAGACATAATAATTACAAATTTTTGAGTGTTGAAGTCTTACAACCCAAAGTGCCTAAATTTTACTAAAATCATTATCTGTTGTTTTAATTGAAATTAACAGTTCATATACTTAATTGAACTACTTTTTTATACAAAATATATACCATCGATCAACACTCTGTGTTACAAGATTTATTATGAAAGTCAATTAATTAATCTTGATGCTCAGCAGATGTAAGGTATGACAGAGTACATATTATCAGGTAAAATGAGCTTGAAGATCTTTCAGTAACAGATAATATTATGTCTTCCTATATATGAAAAATATATCTTCAGTGTGATTTTTTCATATATGTAACTAATAAATTTTCAGATGAAAACACTCCATTATATTTACAAATACTATTCTCCATGATTTTGGTTCCTTTCTCAATAGTGACACCCGAATTCCACCCGCAATCGCCAACTAAAATGAAATAAAATAAAATGTTGTATATATGTATATGTAATATATATATATATATATATATATATATATATATATATATATATTTATATATATATATATATATATGTAATATATATATATATATATATATATATATATATATATATATATATATATATATATATATATATATATATATATATATATGTATATATGTATATATATATATGTAATTAGCGAAAAAAACAAGAGAAATCAAAAATATTAAGAAGAACCTTGATTATTTAAGTGCGTTCATTCATATTTTATTAGTTTTGTGCGAAAACCCATGTTTATTGCCGGCTAAATTGTAAAAAATAGCTAGAAATTGAAGTTTTCCAATGTGTACTATATTAAGTGAAATGAGACACTTACAGCATAAATACCAGCTAGAATAGCTTTATCAAAGATATCCAAGGCAGTTAAGCTGGATAATCTAGCTACTTTATTGTTATTTACTGTTTTTTTCCAGTAAGCCAGTTGAATTTCCATAATAATCAGCAGGATCCCACAAATCAGTTGAACAACTGAAACCTTGTGATTGCTGAAACATAATTATGACGTGAACTGAAACATAGTATGTTATGAAAACAAGATTTAAACTAAAATTTCTCTCTGTTTTTTTTTTCTGTAATATCACAAAAATCATTGATACAAATTTTACAAAGGTTTTTCTTGTTGTAAGTAAATAGCAAAAAAAACAAATAGAAAAGTAAGAAAGAAAGATTTCTTTTAGTTAGCCTACAAGCAGAATGAAGCAAACAAACAAAACAGTATTTCCACAAATTTTAGCTGGCTACAATTTTCACTTATATTTTATCTAGAAGAATGGGATGCTATTGTAGTGGGCAGTGAAGCGTAGGGCCATGTGCTCGCTAGCCAATTACATGCAGACATGTGACCTTTTCCCCGGTATTATAACTATGTTATAGTTATGTGTTTTAGTGTGCTCAGTCGGAGCTTGATGCTGTATACAATTAGAGGTCTTACGTTTTTATAGGTGTATTCCTAACTAGTGTTACTTATATTTTATCAGTGTGTGTCAAATATATCTTCTATCGCAACTCTCCCTCTAGTACTTCAACATGCAACGTGGATAACTAGATAATACACGAACACCCACACTTATTATAATTGCAAAATTATAACACTATAATATAATTAAGTCAACTAAATTAAGAAAACTTTCTCTGAAGTATAAATGTGCATTGGTGGACGATTCTAGAGTTGTATTTGCAGCATAAATAGCTTATGTTTCAGAATGGAATGCTAAATTTTTGATAAATTGGGACTAGAATAAATAATATAGTAACGTTAAACAGGAAGAGATTTTGAGAATAGTTCTAATGGAAAAAATCAGCTATTTTGCTAACTAAATCAACTAATAAGAATTCTGCAGAATTTTTTTCTAAGTTGATTTAGTTGGCCTAAATTTAGCATATATTACGTTTGAATTTCATGCAATGCCATTGTCACGAAAAATATAAAAGAAAATAGGTCAAACTTATTCCTGGCATTGGTATAATATAATCATCAGGCGCCCAAACGGAACCTGTAATAGCTAACAGGAAATAATTTTAAATTACGTTAACTTCCACTTGGTTGACTTTGATAAAACTTCCTCTTTCTTCTGACTTTTATCGCTAGTTATCTTGATTGATAGACTAGGATACTTTGCAGTTTCAGTCTTCAATGCATCAGTGGTTTTCTCTGGCTTCATTAAACTACTACCATCGGTAGAAAAGATAAATGCATCTCCCTTTTTTTCACTCTTTGAGTCTGCTGTTTTTTGAATGGCAGTAATCTTCATAACTAAAATAAATCAGGTTACCTATTAAAGAGCAAACACTACTTTGTGTATACTTTCAAAAGGAAGTAGTAAAAAGCAACTCATGTGAGTTAACAGTCAACATTTTCGACATTTCCGCAATAATTCCTAGTGATTTGAGCTTTAGGTGGCCTAAGATCTCGTTTTCTATAATATTACAGCAAAAGTGAAACTACAACTGGATACCCTGAATGACTCACTATATACTTAAAATTACCAGCAACTGATTTTATGTTTACCAAGCCAGGGCTTCAACCTCCAGATAACAGCTGCCTCACTATAGAATATGAGGCGGATTTATTATTTATTTCAAGTGTGGAATAATTTAAGCCAACAAAACATTTTTTGATGATATCAGGTTAGGGACTAAAATAACCAGTCAGTGAAAAAATAATACTATAGGTACTCAGAAAGCATTATTTTAGTTTTTTAGCTATTATATATATATATATATATATATATATATATATATATATATATATATATATAAATTATATATATATATATATATATATATATATATATATATATATTATATATATATATAATGCGTGCGTGCGTGTGTGCGTGTGCGCGCGTGTGTACTGGTCATTTTTTGCATTCTTTGCAATAAATAGCTAACACTGAGTGCAATGCTGTACACAGGTTGGTTAAAATGTACTTCCAACAAAAATTACAAATATAGTAAAATCATTCTCTATAATAAACTGCACGACTTACCTCTAGAGTAGATTCAAGAAAACCTCTTGTGATGTATATATAATCTAGCTGACCTGCACAAGTAGAATATAGTTCCTTGTTAACAAACACTGTACAAATATTACTAAGGCAGAAAACAGGCACATGTAATGTGTTGAATAATCATTTTATTGGCTGATCTTCTGTACAAACCAACTATAAATCAGAAACTCATATGTCAAAATATAGATCTTCCCAGACTGAAACCATGGCAATTAAGTAGATTTACTCAAGATATTATCTACTTGGTATGAAAATGTTAATTAGTGTTACTCTTATGTATACTACTTGCGCCTGTAAAAAAGTATAAAGTAAAAGATTAAGTTGGGGTAAGTTTTATGTTCACTTTACCACAAATAAAAGAAATTAGCAAGGGGGAATTCCCTTTTAGGAGGAACTTTAGGCTTTTTAGGGGAAACGTTCTTTTCCAAAAATTTCACTCAGTTTGTGAACAGCTTTTTGAGCTCCACCCTGGTTCTCCGAGTTGAATGTACATGATGCTGCAAATATAAAAGAGAAAGTAATTGCTAGAGTCAAAGTTTCCATTTTTCTAAGCAACATGATAAGTCTACTTATTATAGACAGGCAAGTGTTTCTCAACTATTAGTTTATGGTATGTTATCTGCATGACAAGTCCATAGAAGATCATTTTATGTGTCATCAACCCTTACTTATAACAACCTCAGCTGTTGACCAATATTTTGAAACAACTGCATAGGCTTAGCTGGAAAAATTAATTGAATTTACAATCCAGGTTTTGTACAGCTAGCAAGGAAGAAAATTCTTGATATAGAAGTTGTGCATTGCTTCATTCACTGTGAGGCACTTACTTTCAGAACACTATAATATACCACAGGCAATGAAAACTAACTTGGCAGCACACATTGAAATTGTGATTTGCATCAAGGCTTCAGTAGTGAACAATTTTATTTTCCTCACTATATAAGTGAAAGCATGAAAATGATGCTGCATTCACCACTTTGCTGCTTTACACCAAATTGAGGTGGTTATTCGAAAGAAACATGGTTTTTGACTTTTTGAGCTGCAAATGAAAGCTCAAGAAATTTTTAGAATGGAAAAGCAACCATTAACTTTCTGCTGAAAGCTGGTTTTTATGAACTACATGCAGTACAATAAAATAAAGTTGGGAAAAACATCGGCAACAAGTCATTTTAGTCACTGAATGTGTGTATATATAGCAGATGCTTTACCTGGGCAAATTTAATGCTGTGTTACATCTTGTAATATTACTTTACAATACTATAACTCTTTTAAAAATATTACCAGTTCTTTTTATTTTGATCATATAGATAATAATATACTATATAGTTGCTCACCTAAATGTTAGAGTTGGTTGATTTAAACTTGCTTGAATGCTTGCATGCTATCATACACTTTACCACAATTACATTATAATTAAATAAACAGTAAATTATATATTAATACAATAAATGAATCTTTTTAACTTTCTGTTATAATATGCATGTGCTTTTTGTCAACTTCCAAATCAACAGGTGCATTAAAACAGATAATGAGATATTTTGGTATTGATAGATTATCAATCACCTATAATTGATTGACTTGGCTATCGGAGAGTCAGACATGTTACATAACCAGCGTGTTGAGTTTTTGGACTCTACAGAAGAGGTTATTTCTAATTCAATACTTACTATATAATAGTCATTAGAGTACAGAGAACATATTACATAGTACCTATAGAATCTTAGCATGGTATTGGTTGGCTGAGGAATTTATCTAAGAAGCATGAACGTGTATATCAGGCAGGGAAGATAAGAAGAGTTGATGGAACAGCTACGAGACATGACTGTAAAAGGATATTTTAGGCCGAGCCCGCTATAAGTACTTCATTTTGTTACCATCGTTACAAATCTTTTTCTCTGACTCACTATCATATATAAGAGTTTTCTTTTCAGCCTGCACCACACTTGCTAGAAGTATACTAAACTGCAGTTATAAAAAAATAGCTGCAAAAATATGCAAATGCAGTTCATAGTTGAAACTTCAAGTGTTATATATACGTGTTGTACACTATATAAGTATCTGTTAGAACTGAAAATGTAAAAGTGTAATTTGTTATTAACTATAACTTCCTAAAGTATTCACACGTTATAGCGCATTGATGGAAGCAGCAACTAATGAAATATGCTTACAGAATCATAACTGCAGTAGCTGGTCATTATTCTAACATCTAAGTTTGGTGTGCATATAGGGTGATAATGAGCGTATAAAATTTTTCAATAATAGAATAAACAAAATTAAACACTTCTATGCAATCTGATTTTAAATTCTATAACATTCAAGGTGATTCAGTCTTTTCCAGTTGCAGAACTGATTGCTGCAGTAGCAACGCAAGTGTCTATAGGCAAAAATGAGGCAAAAGATTTAATCTAAATTCAATTATCGAAGCCTGCATGGTTCAAGTATTGATATCAAATGGTTTTAAAGCTGCTTTTCAATATGTCAAAAGGATGCAGTATTTTGTCATAATTAGTCAATAGATACAGTGTTTATCTAAGACCTAGCTTTTGCACTAAAACCTCACTAAAAAATCTTTCCCATAAGTTTCTTATGTTATAGAATTTGAACAAATGTAAAATATTAACAGATGATGCATTAATTTTTGCAAAGCATTTAATTTTAAATCACTTTACATAGCTAAAATAAGTACTATACATTTTATTCATATTAAATGACATCATGCCCAAATATGCAAAAGAAATCATATTTATTTAATCAGTTTTGGTAAATAGGAAAGAAAACAGTAATATAAGTTATGCAAAGGATTTATTACACTTAATCTTAGATTATGCGTTATCTAATTAAATTAAGCTCAAAAATTATTACACAAACCAAAAATAATTCTATTTTTGCCTATGTCTCTCAAGGACTTTTAGGCAGCTTCTACCTTGCTGCCATCTTTTTCCCTCGACTTTTTGTTTCTCTTTCCACACACTTTACTAAAAATACTAAAAAGAAAACAAATAAGAGGGAGATAAAATGGAATAAAATATTTTGATTCACTAACATTATTATTTCCGTTAGTACATAAACCAATAGATCTGCCAATATATTGATTGATATATAATAATCAATATACCAATAAAGGTATATAGCTTAAGTTTAAAAATGCAGTGATTGCTTGTACACCGTGTGCATATATACAACATTTGCAAACTTATGGCAACAGGTGCTGTGAATGCATTGAAAATAATTATTGATTAGTTTGATACATAATCTAAGGATGAGTTGTACAAAAGTTGATGTGAAAACTTCAATGTTTTACCTTGGCCTCTTGATTATAAGAATAGGTTAATTCTTAATTCCTTATTACCTCATTTTAGCAGTATAATTTTAAGAAAAAATACAGGGAGCAGCCGTGGTTTAGGGGTTAAAGCGTTTGCTTTGTGAACACGAAGTTGTGGGTTCGAGCCCCGACAAAGGCCATTGGTGATGTTAGGAAGAGCATCCAGTCATAATTGCTCCTGTGCCTCATTTAAACAAGTCCTTAGCCCGTTCTAGCAAAAACCCTTACCATCAGGGGTTTCTCACAGGGATAGCGACTATAAACTTGCGTGAGTTTTTATTTTAAGAAAAAGATACAGCAACATCACAAAAAAATTGTAATGAACTCTGTTAAAATCAACCTGCAAGTTTTTTTCTGTACATGTAAATACTGCAAATATGTTAAATTTTTTAAATTACAAGTTTTCAGTATTGCCTTTGGTTAACATAAAATAGCTAAATATTAGCCTATATTCTCGTATCTAACACTTCATTGTAATAATATAGACAGCTGTAGTTGCACTGAAAACTTACTCTTTTATTCCGAGCACTGTCGAAACAAGAAATACAATCACAAAAGGTGAAAACGTAAAGCATTCTAGCACAATCCAACCAGTAAAGATGGGCTGCAAAATTAAACATTTAGCTACAGTTTATTTTTTATTTACAATAAGTACTAAAATAAAAAATAAATAGCGTATTTCTAGTATATTTACCTGCAAGTCAGAAAAATTCTGAAACTAGATTATGATAAAATATTGGACAAAATATTTTTCATCCAGTGTTTATAGCAGGTATAGACCCTCATCACGTATAGTACTCAGCGTAGCTTGGTTATGAATCTAACATCTTTCAAAAACACTATCATATTGCATCAAAATAAAAACAAAGCAATAAAGACAGATCTTTCTGAAGCCTTTTTAAAACAATCCATGTTAACTTACTCTGTCATAATTATCATACAGTTGTGGAATACAAAGGATTGCCTGTGCAGCATGTAAATTATTGCAAGACATATGCTGTGGTCTACCTACAGAATATTGTATCTATAACTAAAAGCAAAATTTTAATATTCTTTTATACTTTTGATTAAAATAATTTTTCAAGTTTGCAAATTTTATAGATCAAATTTGTATAGTATTTAGATAGAAAAAATATTATAGTATTGCAAAAATGCTTATATAGTTGTTATATTATTGGTTTTATAAATGACAGAGAAAAAACTAGAAATGTTATTTTCTATAATACCTGTCATTTTTATTAGAACTTAAGGATATGTATATATATATCATTTTGAAAATTTACTTTTAGTATAATCATATTATTGAACTATTATGAGAAAAAAGAATTTGAAGAAAGTAAAATAAAATTCAACTTACGCTGGAACAGTAAAATTGCTGATGGGAATAATTTCCAAAGTTGAGTTCTTCACCAAATAAATTCACTGCCGGCTTCCAGGTAGATAAATTCATAGACTTCCTGCGCAGTTAAACAATATATATATTTATGTATATATATATATATATATATATATATATATATATATATATATATATATATATATATATATATATATATATATATATATATATATATATATATATATATATATATATATATATATAAGTAGTATATGTGGAGCATTTGGGACCCCATCCCTGTGTTATATTCCCCATTACTCACACCGAGAAATCATTTTACTCACGGCTGGGGTAATTAATTATACATTAATTTTTTTATTTTTTTACTCATGCAAAATTATATGTAGAAAACTTGGGACCCCATCCCTGTGTTATATTCCCCATTACTCACACCGAGAAATAATTTTACTCACGGCTGGGGTAAACAATTATACATTAATTTTTTCTTTGTTTTTTTTACTCATGCAAAATTATATGTAGAAAACTTGGGACCCCATCCCTGTGTTATATTCCCCATTACTCACACCGAGAATTCATTTTACTCACGGCTGGGGTAATTAATTATACATTAATTTTTTCTTTGTGTTTTTACTCATGCAAAATTATATGTGGAGCATTTGGGACCCCATTTTTGTGTTATATCCCAATTACTCTAAAACAGATGAACAGTTACTTTACTCTGTGTTAATATAAAAGTGAATATGAACCAAATAAAAGTTGTGATATTTGAAATTATTTTTATTATTGTGGTAGATGTGAAAACAAGCACATATACTCAAGTCCATACCGTGCTAGCAAAATGACTAGATTTGTTCATTCATCTATAGTTCATGATTTTGTATGGTCTACGTTGTCAGAGAATTGGTTGTGCTGCTCTCCTTTTTTTGTGGAAACAAAGCATGTGAAGCATTTTAAGAAAAAATATAAAATGTTAACCATAAACGAAGTTAAATTGTGTAAAAATCTTGGAAACATTTTGATATCATGTCCAAATTTTCCTCAAAACATCAACACATTTATTAAATATATGTTCAGCATTTCAAATGTTTCAAGAGAAGACAAGTATTTTAAAATAATGTGCATCATTGTTCAGTTATCAGATTCATTGCTTGTTCAGCATGATATAAAGAAAATTGAAACTTTGATTGAGATATGTCAGCAACATATTGATAGTTCATGTAAGAGCAAGTATTTGTTTATTTTACATTTGCTTGGAATATTAATGATGATAATATGTTTGTACATTACGTATAAACAGATATCTTATTAGGTAAGCTATATGTAAAAGCTTTATTCACATGATTTTTTTGACAAACAATGATCATATACATTCGAAATATTATATTATACTAAATGCATTGAATAATATTCAAAGTATGGTGATATATAATTGGATTGCAAAGTGAAAGTATTCGTTGGTATAAGATAGGTTTTGTAATTTTGTAATAAATATTTTGAACATTTGTTTGTAAAGAAGTATTCAACTAGACATATAGTGCAAATAATTGGAGTCTTGTGAAAGTGTTGTTATTAATTATTATTATTATTATTGGTTGTATCACAGCTTTTTAGCTGGTGTAACCTTTTATAACCACAACCTAGTTTCACTAGGTCGATGGTATGATTATTATTATTATTATTATGATTGTTATTGTTTGAAGTTACATAATGCATATTATAATAATATTATGCATGCATTGTGAAAACTTTCTTTTGCAGAACCCTATAGTAGCTTGTCCATGCATGGATGTGTTTGAATAATTTGAGTATTTACATGCTTTTATATATTTCTTCTAAGATGATTAATTAAAATGAAGACAGGAAATATTTCAAGTGTTAACTTTGCCTTCCACAAAATTCCTTCATTATAGACAATCATGAGCTTTTTATAACCAATGAAACTAAAGCTTTTTCAACCATGAATTCAAGAGTTAACTACATTATTTTGCTAAATCATTCAAGCTTATCAGTTCATTTGTCATTCTTGTTTTGCAGAAAAGGAGTTTTGTGACAGTTGTTGTAATTATTGGATACCACAGTTTACTAATGGACAAATTATTACAGAATGATATTCCATCGTCAACATTTCATAAAGCAATTTACAATAAAGTGCTACTTTACCAGATATGCAATCAAATATGGATTGAAACCAAAAAGCTTGCTTATTATTCATGTGAAGCTTGTCTTAACCCAAACAGAATATTTGCTCATACATGCTTACACATATGGAATGAAACTCAGCTTTTAGACAATGGTTGGGCAAAAAACTTTACTGAAAAGTATTTCAAGGATGCATTAAATAATGTTTCTTGGAAGAAAATACAATTGTATATGGAAAGGTATAATCATTTAAATAGAGACAATAGGAAATGTAACAAAATGTTTTGGATAACAAGAAGTCGAAGATTGTTTCTACAAAAAACACTATTATCCTCTCTTAATAATATTGTCAAGGAAGAAGAACAATTTTATATACAAGTATAATAATTTGTTTAAAGGCAATGCATACATTTAAAAATTATTATTTACTTTTATACTCTAGTATTTACGTTTCTCATTCTATCACTGTGAATAACATAATAAAATAGAATGTTGATGTGAGTTGACAAAGTATGTTTTATAATTACATCTTCAATTTTCATAAAAATTAAAGGTTTTGATTTTCTGGATTCATTTGAATATAGCATACCAACCATGCAACATCTCAGCTTGATGGAACAAATTTTCCGTCATCAAAAATCATTGCTAGCTATAATTTTTTGCTTAACGACAGCTCTAATTACTCTAACTGTTTATAACTCAGTTTCTGAAGAAAGTAAAGCAGTTGAATCAATTAAAAATTTACAAAAAATATTATTCTCAACCGATAATATTACATTACTTGAAAGAAATTCTACAATATAAATAAATGGAGAATAAAGAAATAGACATTTCCCTTCATTCGCCATTCACAGGAATTATTAACGGTAAACATTAATTACTAAACCAACTCACTTCCTAGCAATTTCCCCATTATTTTTTGTCAAGTCATGGATGAAATAAATTGATTAGATTGATTTAATTACAAATGCTTTCTATATAATTGGTTTAAGCGGATTAAAACCGTCTTAAGAAAATTAAATCTAAAATGATGAAGTATAAATGTTGCTAATGTATTAAAAAATTGTGGTATTACAAAAATTAAAATAGATTCACAGGAGATTGATAAACTAAAAGTGTAAATGGAATTAGCTTTTACTAGGATTATTTTTTGATTGCGTGTCAATAAAGCGGAAAAGAAAAATAAAGCGGACACAAATAATGATTTATCGCAGTCAAGTCTTATACAGAATGTAGTTAAGCTTTATTTTGCAATTACCTAAAGTTTGTATAAACAATTTTTAGCTCAACTATTTTATTCAACTGCAGTAAAGTGAAATGAAACCAAGTTGGAAAACATAATTGTTGATACAGGTCCTACTGGATCCGGAAAAAGTGTTCTGATGAAAAAGATTTTGGAAAACAGCAACAGTCTTATATTCCCAAATGTTGAAGAATGCATTATTAATTACAGTGTTTGGCAGACATTGTACGAACAAATTCAAGTTCCATTTCCAATTAAATTTTTAGAAGGAATTACAAATATTGAAGATATTCCAAGAGACAATAAGCATAGGCTAATTATTATTGACGATTTGATGAATACTTTATCTGAGTCACAAGAAGTGTGTGACCTGTATACAAAATATTCTCACCATTTGAATATTAGTGTAATTATATTAGTTCAAAATCTGTTTGAAAAAGGCAAGTATTTTCGAACAATAAGTTTAAACACTCATTATTTATGGTTGCTAAAGTCTGTTAGAGATACGTCAATTATATCTACATTAGGAAGACAAATGATGAACTCAAAGTTTTTATCTAAATGCTACAAAGATGCAGTTAGCAAAAAATTTGGTCACCTATTTATTGACATGAAAGCCTCATCAGATGATAAATATAGAGTAAGATCCAATACATTTGATGAAGAAGTTGTGGTATATGTTGATCAGTAGCTCAATAGATCATGACTTTTATTATTATAATTCTGTTTTTATCAATATTGCCATTTATTCTGCAAAGTTTTGCAATATTTTTTAAATATTTTCATACAAACAAAAAAACAAAAAAATATACATTTTCTTTTACAAATTTACTAATACCAAGAATTTTTTTCTTAGGTCCACCAAACAAGAGTATATCAAACTATTTTGTTGAGTCAGTTTCAAGCAACAATATAATTTTATAAACAAAATTTATTTTCATAAATCTCTTGGAAGCATTCAGAAAAAAACAATATGTTATATAAAAATGCTTTATATAAAACTGCTTATATAAAGGATGTTATATTTTTAAAAGTTTAACAATGTAATGCAGAAATTTTTAAAATTTTCAACTTTGTTAAAAGAATGAAAAAAACTTATGTTGCAAATGTATTTTAAGATTGATTTCAAATATGTATTGTGAGTAGAGTTTAGAAAGCTAATCAAAAATTTTTAGTAATCTTAAGATACGGAAGTAAAGGGTGCATCATAATAATATACTGAAAAATAAATTTTTTTATTCAATTTGAAGTGAGTCTCTTGAAGGATAACTTAAGTTTAAAGTAACAGTCATGGGTTAAATTTTTTTAGAAAAACTGTTCAACCTCTTAAGTTACCCATTGGCTAGCTGAAAACCAAAAAGCAATCGGATTGAATAGTTATTTTTAGTAGGAGGAGAATGAGTTAAGCATGATTAATTGAAATTTTTTGTATAAAATATCTATCTTTTCGATGTTTCACCATTATCAGTTTGTGATATCAATTAAAAATCTGCCTCAAGTCAAAAGAAAATAAAATGTAAGTAATATTTCATATATAAATAATAAACAAAATTTTATGTGAAAATTAAATGAAATTATTAAAAAATTTTTTTCTTTGTACGTAGCATCAAAAAATTATAAAGTTTGTGTTTAGATTTTAAATTAATGATTTTTAGAATAAATAAAAAGTATGAGTGTTTTGGATGATGGACTGGTTAAGTGTGAATATTGTGGAAATATTTGGGATGGCTGTGCACAGTGTGACTGCTATAACATTTTTCCAGAGATATATAATTGTGTTGAAGAATCGAATCAAGTATGTTGACAAAATTAATATTATGTTTCTAGGTGCACCTAAATATTTAGTGAAACTTGATTATGTTATTTTGGAGTTACCCTTTCATGAATGTGTTAGTACTTGTTTTGTGGATATGCGGAGCTTGTCCACAAAACATAATGAATTATTCAAGCAGTAATGCAGTCATGAAGGGGCAACTCTAAAATACAATAGCATCACAATATTATTAGCTATATATAAATATATATATTTTTTTGTTTTTATAATTTTTTACTTCTTGAAATATTTTAGAAAAGTTTTTTTTCTGTAAGTTTATTTTGTGTTTGATAATTTCAAACCACTTTAACTTAATTATGTTTGTGCAAATATGCTTTTAATAAGTAATTTTTTTTTGTAGATGCCTCCAAAATCTCAACTTAAAAAACTTGTGAAAACCTTTATCAATGATGAAGCAATTGAGGTGAATGATGGAGAATATGAGGAAGAAATGTCATCTCAACTTGCACCAAAAAAATGTAAAGGAAAAGGAAAAGGCAGACCAACTACAAAGGTGGGTGTTAACCAGGGTTGGGGTAATTGTAATTTGTAATTGTAATTGGTTGTAATTATTTACATTTTTTCAAGTAATTGAATGTAATTTGTAATTGATGTATAAAAATGTAATTGTAAATAATTACATATTTAATGTAATTGATTTTTACAATTACTTTATAATTACATGTCAATTACTTCAAACTTTGAAATCCTAAAAGTTTCATACTTTTCCTACCATGCCTACTGTTAAATAACAAATTCAGATTAATTGTCAATGTGGTATAGTATTACTGTTGAGTACAAAGGAGGTTCAGCACTGTCAAAATTGCCCCTGCTAGTTGGACCCTAGAAGCGAAATTGCATAACTTCTATTTATCTCTTGCGAGAACAAAAGTAATTGTAATTGTAATTAATTACATTGCCATGTAATTGTAATTGTAATTAATTACATTACTATTTGACTGTAATTATAATTGTAATTGTAATTGACAAATTATCATGTAATTGTAATTGTAATTAATTACATTCACATGTAATTGACCCCAACCCTGGTGTTAACTTTTAATTCAGAAATTAACTTTGATTTTAAATGGATGAATTTTATTCACATAATTTAAACAATTTTTAAAATTTACAGACTTCTACAATTAAACGAAAGCTTGATTTGAGCAGCGACGACAATGTAGAAAATGATATATCATCAAAACGCGCTTTGATGAACAAGGAGGCTCAACAAGAAATTGAGGATAATTTGGCCATGTTCAAAAAGTGGAGTGCCAAGATGAACAAATATTCTTCGACATCTGCTTGCTCTGCAAGCACAAATGGTTAGTATTTCTATGCTAATGATATTGTAATTTGCGTAAATTCCATGAATATTCTAAGTATTTGATTATGTTAAAGGAAGTGATGTCGAGGAGGTGGATTCAACTCCACGTAGGGTTCTTCTGCCGACACCTTCCTCTGCATCTACTATGACCATTTCCAATTCACCACCACCACATCATTTACAAAATCTATCATGTGATGATGATCATGTGTATACGATTCGCTTAGAGGATGCGAAAGTTGAGGACCTTCTTATAGAGGTAATTAATTTTTGAAAAGTTATATACAAGTTTATTTTTGATGTGTTTAGGGACCTGTTTTTTTTTACTTTTATATCTTATTAACAATTTTTTTTCTTCTATGCAACTAAATTATTATAATATTTTATGCATGTGAATTTCTATGTTAAGGGAACTGGTAGATGGCTCTCAATTTACCACAAGCTTGACGACAAAAAGAGGAATATAATGATTGTTGCACGTAACCAACTCAGTCAAGGATGTAAGTAATTTTGCTATTTGTAGTTATTTAATATTTGTAAGTATGTGATTTGCCAAAATTACTCAAACGTTAATTTAACATAAAATAAATATATATATTTTTTTGTTTTAGTCTTGGCGCCACGGAAAAAGTGGGTTAATGGCGAATTTCAGGGAGAACCGATTGGCTATAATGTCAAACTGGCCCAGTCCAGTCATCTAGTCAAATTTATCCAGGGTATTGAGCGGGAAATAGCTGCAAAAGGTTATGTAGTCAAGAGTAGGACCAAAACCCCCCATACATACATCAGTGTTAGAGGAAATGCCATCAGTAGCGACACAACGTGAGTACTATAAATATCCATATTATACTAAAAAAATTCTTTTTTATTTGAGTTCAAAATCGAAAAAATAACTGATTAAATTGCGTCATGTTAATTTACATAGGTTCTACAACCGTGACAAAGAAATCACGTTTGAAGAGGCAGTTTCCATAAAAGACGAGCAGATGGAAGTATCTGTATGTATGGAATTGAAGGGTGTTGTGGAGATCGGAGAACTGAAGTTTGTAAGAGCTCGTTTGAACAGTATAAGAATGGAAAAGACATGCCATCAACAACCAGAGAACAATCAGCATATTAATATTTGTAAGATAAAAAATTTTTTTGCCAGTGTATGACACAATTCGCCGAGTTTTGCATGTCATAGTTGTACTAGTGTGTTTTCGAGAAAGTTTAATCTATTAAGACATATTAAATCATTGCATACCTCTGTTCAACATTTCTTATGTCAAAACTGCAACATTCAATTCACCTCTAAAATTGACTTACAAATTCACCACAACACTTGCAATGAAAACTTATGTATTCAAATTGGGGGAGCACATTCATCTCATAATCACTCAGATAATGAAGAGGGTCAGACAAATTTTCAATCTCATAATAGTGATATTGATAATTTAATTAAAAATCGATGGAACTCAATTAAATCGTATTTTAAGTGTAGAAAAATTGTTGACATATACAATTTCCGCATGGTTAATCAAAAGAATGCATTTATACAAACCATAAAACATGTATATATAACAAAAATAAAAACCCAAATTAAACTTCAATGCTGCATTGGATTTGTTCTAATTAATAATTCAACAAAGCAATTGAGATACTTTCACAGTTCTGTTAACAATACTGCATTGTTTTCCAAGCCTCAATCAGTTGGAAATCTTGAACAATTTTTACAAGTCTGTGAACAAATAAATCAAACAGATTTGCACCAGCATGCAATTTCTAAAAGACCAAACAGTTCATGGAGTGTTGCATTAATTACTAACATAACATTTTACTTCACTAAATTAACATTTGGCAAATTTGGTGCACCAATTACTCTACCTAAACACATTGTGAGAAACAAATCAATTGTTTCGCTTACCTCTAACCATCATGGAAAATATAATGACAATCTATGTTTCTTTCGTGCTCTTGCTCTCAGCAAAATATGCAAATGTAAAACAAAATGCATGTGTGTCAAACGCATTGAGCAATTGACTCTCAAATTCTTTCGAAATTTTTGTGCTGTAAAATCACTCCAGTGTAATAAAAAGTCATTTGAGGGTGTGGATATTCAAGATTTTGGTCTATTGGAAGAAATTTTCAATATAAAAATTACAGTTTACACATTGGATAGCTTTGGAGTGTCCTCAATTCTAGTACAGTCAATGAAATCAAACATGCATGAACTTAATTTATGTGCTTACAAAAACCACTTGTGCTATATTAAAAATGTTCAGACTTTTTGTAAATGCTTCAAGTGCAAGACCTGCTCCCAATGTTTTGACCGCAGATCAAATTTAACAAGGCACACAACTGGATGTGCCAAAGCGCAATCTCGATTAATTTACCCTCAAGAAACCTTTTTTCCTAAACCATCAATATTTGAAATTATTGAAGAGCAAACAGGAATAACTATTCCACCTCAATTAAGATTTTACCCATATCGTGCAACTTTTGACATTGAGTGTTATCTTGAACCGATTAGTAACTGTAATACATCTATGCTTTCTTTTACGTCTAACCACAAGGTGATGAGCATCAGTGTTTGCTCTAATATTCCTGGCTATACTAGCCCCCTATGCTTAGTATCAAATGGAAATGTTGATGAGCTCATGGAAGGTTTTGTAATTTACCTTGAGCTATTAAGTTCAGTTGCCAAACAGTTATGTCTAAAACAATTTGAAAACATTTTTAATGACCTTGAGACTGTCAAAAATGATCAGCTTTTATCAGAAAAAAATTTTCAAAGCATGAATTGGTCTAATCAGAAAGTTTACAATAACAGGTCTATTGAAAATCTAAAAATGCAACTAGAATCCTATTTTAGTGAGCTTCCAGTTATTGGTTTTAATAGCCAAAAGTACGATATAAATTGCATGAGAACCCCACTTGTTAGAAATCTATTGAAGCATGATAAAATTCAATTTGTAATAAAAAGAAACAATGCAATGAAGTGTATCAAAACTAAACATTTAAAATTTCTTGACATCATAAATTTTATAGCTCCAGGGTTTTCATATGCAAATTTCATCAAAGCATACAATTGTAGTATGAAGAAAGGCTTTTTCCCATATGAATATGTCACATCATTAGAAAAGCTCAATGAGAATTCTCTGCCTGCACATGAAGCTTTCTACAGTAGTCTAACTCAATCAAATATCACAGCAGCAGACTATCAGAATTGTAAACAGGTTTGGCAAAACAAAAGCATGCTCACAATGAAAGATTATTTAATTTATTACAACAATCTTGATGTATTACCATTTTTAGAGGCAGTTGAAAAACAACACATGGTTTATCGAGAAAAAGGCATAGATATGTTCAAGGATGGAATTAGTGTTCCATCTTTAGCTACTAAATGGTTATTTAATGAATCAAATACTAAAAACTTTTCTATTCCGTTGATTGGCAGAAAAGATGCAGACTTGTATAAAACTATACGGAATAATATTATTGGGGGTCCAAGTATTGTTTTCCACAGATATCATGAAGCTGACAAAACTTTTATTCGTAAAAATTCATTTGGTAGTAAATCAAAAGTTTGTAAAAATGTGTTTGGCTTTGATGCCAATGCTTTGTATTTGTATTGTGCTATGCAAGAACTTCCAACAGGTTCAATCATTAGGAGACGTAAAGAAAATAACTTTCGTCCAAAGTTTTGTGACTATTTTGGGAGACTGAGTGTTGAATGGTTAGAGTACTGCTCCTACTTGAATGGTGTGTTTATTCAACATAAATATAATAAGGGTGAACAAAAAGTTGGGCAACACGGGCTCCCAGTAGATGGTTATTGCAAGCAATTGAAAACAGTTTTTCAGTTTCATGGTTGTTTATTTCATGGACATAAGTGTGTAAAAACAAAAGGGGTAGTATTTAATCCAATCAACGGAAAATCAATGACATCATTGTACCAAGACACTAAAATAAAAGAATCTTATATCCGTGCATTAGGTTATAGACTTGAGGTGATATATGAATGCCAATGGGAAAGTTATAAGAAGTTTTTAAAACATTGTAAAGATTTTGTAGCTTCGTTTTTTTCTAGAGCAATGGAGGAAAATAAACCAATGACTGAAAAAGATATTCTTAATGCAGTTGAAAACAATTTATTTTATGGTTTTGTAGAATGTGATTTATATGTTCCTGACAGTTTGAAATCTAAGTTTTCTGAAATGACACCAATTTTTAAACATGCAAGTTTAAGTAGATCTGACTTGTCAGAGGATATGTTAAAATATGCTGTACACTATGACATGTTAAAACAGGCTCAAAAGACACTTATTGGTAGTTACTATGGCAAAAAGATTTTGGTACTTACTCCGCTTCTTAGGTGGTATTTATCACATGGACTATGTGTTTCTAATATTTATCAGGTTGTTCAATTTAAACAGCATAAATGCTTTGTGAAATTTGGAGAGTCTGTATGTCAAATGAGACGTAATGCTGACAAAGACTCTTCCATGAAAATTCTTGCTGAAACATCGAAGCTTTGCGGTAATGTAATATATGGTGCAACTATAACAAATAAAGAGCGTTTTACTGATGTAAAATTTGTTTCTAATTTAAATGCTGCTCAAAAGCTTGTAGGTAGTAAACATTTTATGTCTGTAGAAGAGCTCGATGATGAATTATTTGAAATTCAAATGAGTAAAGAAAGAATTAAATTAGACACTCCTATTGTTATTGGTTTTTCAATTTTACAGCTAGCTAAGCTTCGAATGCTTGAATTTTATTATGACCTTATGTTGAAGTATTTTGATAGGTCAGACTTTGAATATGTTCAGATGGACACTGACAGTGCTTACTTTGCTATGAGTGGTGACTTTGAAGACCTCGTGATTCCCCAAAAGCGTCATCAGTTCTTTGATGAGTATGATAAATGGTTTGTTCCAGAATTTTGTGATACTCATAAAACCCAATTTGTTGAATGTAAAGTAAATTTTGGTGCTTGGAAAATGAGTAACTGCTGTAAAGAGTCTTTTAATTTTCACCGAAGGACCCCTGGTCTATTTAAACAAGAATTCCGTGGAAAAGGAATTATTGCTCTGAATTCAAAAACCTATTTTTGTTTTGGAGATGAGGGTAACAAACTTAGTACAAAAGGCATAATGAAACGATGTAATGACATAAAAAAAGAAGAATTTTTAAATGTGCTAAATAACAAATCTAGGGTGCATGGAACAAATAGGGGAATTATGAGGCACAACAACAAAGTCATGACTTATAATCAAACTAGAGCTGGTCTTAGTTTTTTCTATGCTAAGCGAAAAGTACATAGTGATGGAGTTACTACTTTTCCACTTGATATGTAGATATCGTGCTGTTATTCCAAATATTGTGTATATATTTTGATGTATAAAAATGAATCTTATATTATTATCTTTTACTTTTAAATATTTTTTTGCTTTTACAATTATGGTGTTTTTACAAATGTATGGGTGTTGGTTTTTATAACTTACTAAAAATAAACTAAAATATAAAACTTCATACTTGGTCTTTTAGATTAAAAATGTATATTATAATTGCACACTTCATTCCTTTGTCATAGATAGTTTAGCATCCAATTTGTCACAATGTCTCTGCGCTTTAAAAGAAACCTTTCAGAATTACAAAAGCTTCATAGGGCATCACCTCAAAAAAAGAAAACCTTGCTTAAATCTGCTAATAGTGATTTAATTGGTGCACTTTGTGATTGTGCTTGCAATATAATTAAAGGAAATGTTCCTTTGACTTCAAAGCAGTTCAATAATCTTAGGAAGCATCATAAACAATTAAAAGCTCTCACTAATAAGTCGAGTGTCAAAAATAAACGCAAAATTATTCAAAAGGGTGGATTTATTGGATTGCTGTTGAAGCCTCTTGCTAAGATCTTGATGGGTGGACTTTTAAATTGACATTATGAAAAAGTATTACTTAATTGATCCATCAAAATATGAAATGCTTAAATCGGCTGCTAGTGCTAGAAATGAAGAGCAACAAAATAATTCTGACATGTTTGCGCATCCAAATATTAAAAATGTAAAAGATATAGATCAAAAAATGGATGAAACACTAAATAAATCAGACTTGACAGATTTTGAGAAGGTTGAAAAATACAATGCACTACTAGAGAAATATATCAGAAACTTTAGAAATGCTCTTGAAACCTCAAAATCTGAAGCAATCCTTGGTGAACCTGCTTCAAAAACTATAGACTTAAAAAATACTACAGAAAACGAAAGCATTAAACAGTTTCAATCTCTTGAAGAATCACTTGACAGTATTCCTACATCATACCGTCAAAAAGCTCGTAAACTGGTGGATTTCTTGAAAAACAACAACTCATTTTCTGTTAATCAAAATAACGAACTGCTTTACAAAGATCAAGTATTAAGAGGCTCAAATGTTAATCAATTAATCAATGATGCAGTACGAAGCAAAAAACCAATAACAAGCGATGCGTTATTTACACAGTTTGTAGAAAATTTGAATGCAGAAGGATACCCAGCTAAACAGATATTGTCCAAGAGCCATGTCCAAAACCCTCCAATAGCATCTAAGATAAGTCTTATTCCAAAAATGAAGAAAAGCAAGCCTCAAAGGCGTTTAGCTCCATATAAATATTCGTCTCAAACAGTAGATGACATACTGAAAAACTGGGTTTCTTCAAAATGACCAAAAAGCGCAAAGCCAAAACCTCTAGCACATTAAACAATTTTTATTTCAATCCACGAGAAGTTGGAAGCTTAGGTGGAAAGCGTGTATTTTCCAAACGTTTGGTTGAGAATGGATATAAATATAAACCTAGAACAATTTCAAAATGGTTGCAATCTCAAGAAGCTTATACTCTTCACAAGCCTGTTAGGCGAAAATTTAATCGAAGATCTACATTAGCTAGTGGAATAAATGATCAGTTCCAAGCTGATCTGATTGACATGCAAAAACACAAAAATTCAAATTCTAATCATGGTTATATCCTAACTGTTGTGGATGTGTTTTCAAAGTTTTCATGGGCTAAGCCGTTAAAGTCAAAATCTGGAAAAGAGGTCGCTCAAAAATTGAAAGAAATATTTACTTCACGCAGATGTAGGGTGCTGCAAACAGACAAAGGAAAAGAATTTTATAATACACAGGTCAAGACTTTATTAACAAAGTTTGATATATTACACTTTTCATCAGAAAATGATGACATAAAGGGGGCAGTTGTAGAGAGGTTTAATAGAACTCTTCAAACTAGATTATATCGATGGTTTACCAAAACCCAGGAGCATAACTGGACTAATGTCATCGAACACATTGTTGATTCATATAACAATACCGTCCACTCATCAACAAAATTTTCACCAGCAAACATTGATAGGAAAAATGAAGAAGATGTTTGGCTTAATTTGTATGGAAACTTGAAAGCGCCTAATCTTTTGAAAGCAAGGCTAAAAATTAATGACATGGTTAGAATAAGCAAGTACAAACATGTTTTTAGCAAAGGATATATAGAAAATTGGTCTATAGAAACTTTTATTGTTAGTCAAGTTTTAGAAACTGATCCTGTAACTTACCGTCTTAAAGATCAACAAAACGAATTAATTCACGGTTCATACTATGAGGATGAGCTGCAAAAAGTCATGCAGTCTGACAAATTCGCAGTAGAAAAGATTCTCGATCAGCGAAAAGTTGGTCGGAAAATTGAATATTTGGTAAAGTTTAAGGGATATCCTGCAAAATTTAATGAATGGATTTCCAAGTCTAATTTTAAATAAATTTACAAGAATAAAAAATCAGTTGTTTCATATATTTATATTGTTGTCAACTACAATAAAATTCATTTTACCATTGATCATCATGACTAGTTCATTCTACGCAGTGCTTCCTTCCAATTCATCTATGATTGAATTTCCTAAAAATAATCAACACACATTTAAAGTTAAACTGCCTACAACGCTCCCTTACTTTGAGGGAGAGTGGAAGGTTGGACTCTCTGAAATTCAGTTTCCATCAACTTGGAAGAATGTAGTTGATGGAACTGTAACAATAAGATTTGATGATTCTCACCCTCCTGTTAATTTTAAATTGTTTGATGGGGTATATTCTACTATATCTGAACTAATTAATCAAATCCAGAAAATATTTAGAAATGCCCAAGTTGATAACGATATTGTTCTTCATTACGATGATATCAAAAACAAAGTAATTCTTAAGGTTTTAGATAGGTCAGTTGGTTTTGGAATATCATTTAGTCAAAATATTTTAAACATGCTTGGGTTGACAAAGTTACCAGGGAAATTTTACACTGTGGGAATTTATGAGGAAGGTCATTCTGATATCACGGAAGGCTTTACAGCATTGTATGTGTATGCTGATGTTGTACAAAACCGAATTGTTGGGGATTCAATGGTGCCTCTTTTGAGGGTTGTACCTGTGGAGCGAATCGCAAAAAAATCTTACATTAATTGGGTAAGATTTCATCACATTCAATACGTTGCTGTCAACAAGACTTTGCAGGATACAGTAGAGATCAATATAAGACGAGATAATGGTGACATTGTGCCATTCGCAAGCGGGAAAGTTGTTCTGACACTTCATTTCACGAGACAATGAAAGTTCCTTATAGATTTGATGCAACTTCTTCGCATTATAAAACGTATTATTCTAATCAGGCAGGTGGAACCCTGCCAGTTTTTAAAGGTCAGACTATTCAACGTGGGAGTGGATTAGGTGGTGTATTTTCAAAAATATTTAAAGGGATTGCACCCGTTCTAAAATCTGTTGCAAAAACTGCTGGTAAACAATTAATAAACAGTGGAGCCAGTATAGCTAATGATCTTTTGGAAGGAAAATCTTTCAATGATACAGCTAAAGACAATTTAACCCAAGGCGGAAAAAAGTTGTTCAATGATTTAACGTCTTCAATATTTAGTTCAAAAGTAGGCGGAGCTAAGAAACGAAGTAAACCCAGACGAATTCAGCACAAAACTTCTAAAAACAAACGTCGAAGATTGACTAAAGACATTTTCACCTAAAACCTGGAAGGATAAAGATGAATTTTCATAAACTTAATAAAGATTCACAGGAAAGCACAGCTCATGAGCTTGACTTATTCAGTGTTCCTTTATCAAAAACTAGTGTTCTTGAAGGTGAAATTCATGAACTTGGTCCACTACGAGCACCAAGAGGAAATGCACCGATCGAATTTGAAATTGATGGAAATACTGATCACTATTTAGACTTGAGTAACTCGTTTCTTCATGTGCAATGTAAAGTGCTAAAACAAGATGGAACGGAATTAGCTAATGTGGATGACGACAAAAAAATTGCTCCAAGCAACAATTTACTACATTCGTTGTTTCAATCTTTGACAATTCAAATAAATGGAAAAGAAATTGAACATGAAGCAAATTACGCTCATAAAGCTTTCCTCTCAAATAAGCTCAACTTTGGAAAAGATGCTAAATCTACTCACATCACTCCACATCTTTGGATTGAAGATGAAATGTTTGAGAACCACACTGAAAAATTATCTGCTCAACAACAGACCAAAATGACATCCAGAGTAAATAAAGTGTCTTTGAGTAAAACTCTCGATCTTATTGGACGACCAAATAGTGTATTATTCAACCAGCCTCGTTACCTTATTCCGGGACTTGTCATCAATATTAAACTTCAAAGAAACAATGCAGACTTTGTGCTTCAAAAAACAGAAGGACATGAAACTGATTATAAAATTGAAATCATTAGTGCTGAACTTCTTGTGAGGAAAGTCCGTGTTCATCCGAGTATTGCAACATCACACATGACTCTTCTGAATCAAGGAAAAAAGGTTCTCTACCCAATTCATCAAACAGACACACAGTTTTTTACCATTTCTCCCGGTAGACAAAATGAACGCATCAACATTCTGCAAAACAAACAAGAAGCAAAGATTGTTATTGTTGGATTAGTTAGTCATACAGCAAAAAATGGCTCATACCTCCACTCTCCGTTCAAATTTGAAAATTATGATGTGTCCTCAGTAAATCTAACTGTAAATGGTCATAATGTACTTAACACTCCTTTGCAACTTAACTTTGGGAAAGATATCTATGCACGTGCATATCATAACCTCATGTCAGTATGCGATAAAAGCTTCATGAATGAGGGCAACAATATATCTTTGGAAGAATTTAAAGAAAGTGTCTGCTTATTTGCTTTTGATAATACTCCTGATCAGTGTCATGGTGAAGGAATCCACTTGATTCGTCAAAGTACCACAACTCTTGATTTAACCTTTCGTAAGCCAACTGAAGAAACAATAAGCGTATTAGTGTACACAGAAACAGATGATCTGATTGAAATTGATAAGACTCGAGTAGCAACAAGAGCTTCAACATCATGAACACTCTTCAATTGTTAGAAGTTTTG